>CABFOW010001945.1:0-33248 GCA_902141385.1 Timema californicum
AAGAATGCAAAATTACTAATATAGCACAAATTAATATATATATACATATATATAGCTTATACATACCCTCTGGTTATGTTGAAATTATTTACATTTGAGAACCATTCCAAACATGGATCTATAGTCGTACTTTCTTCTATCTCTCAATAATACACAACTTAGGGAAGCGCTAAAGAGTTGAGCAGCTGCTAGATAACTGTGTTGCCAGCAGGTGTTTTTGTTAGATTGTTGCCATAGCAACAAGGCTGTTCGATAATATCCCTCCCAATACTTGGATTTAAGCAGTGTACTTACATGATTAGTTTTTTGTGCCGCGTCCTATTTATTTGTTCAGGTTATGTACTAATTACGCTAGTGAAATAGGAGTGGGGGTTGAATTTAGAATAAGTGTACCCGCATTTGCGTGTAGCAAACTGTGGAAAACCAATTTGGAAAAACAACTCTCAGTACACCCAACCGGAATTTGAACCCCGATCTCACTGTCATCTGCAATCTAGTTTATCGCTAAAAAGACGCCACGAAGCTGCCAAAGCAGGTTACCCGGGAGTATTCTCTACCTGGATTTCATCCATTACTATGACTATGTCATGCACTATGTGAAATGACAGATGTGCTTTTATAATCTATTGTTTGGCTCAAACTATACAAAGATTTACACATTGGCAATAATAAAACCTGTATAAACTTATCATTAGTTTGTCAAAAATACACGGTAGAAAGATGAAATTTCTCAGTGCCGGAGTGACTAGGACTCGTCCTTCAAAAACTAAGAAGATTAGTATATGTCGAGATTAGCTTATGTTAATTGTTTTGTTTTATAGATGTAATAGGCCTATATTGCAACTGTCTAAGAACGTGAGTTATTTGTTTAGTAAAAAATTATGCCATTAGCATATTACACTGAACATATCACAGCAGATCATTGTACAAAGTTTGATGAGAACAAAGTAGTTACAATGTAATATGCCTGAATGAAACCGGGCTTAATTCCTCAGTGCTTGGAGGTGAGATTCTCGATGACAGGTATATTACATACCGCAGAGACAGATATTCTGCAACTGTTTCTAAATAAATGGTACGGAACTCCACACGGACTTTCTCGCTCCATTGTTTAAAAATGGAGATATTTACTCAAAACTCGAAATATATATGAAATGAAATAATATACACTAGCAAACCCAAGCAAAAATTGCGCTATACTTACGTGAAACATTTTTTGACTCCCGGTTTAAATTTCATAATTTTTATTTTTAAAGAATTAAAGTCCTCATTTGTATATTTGGACCGATATAAAAATATCGATATTGGGTCCACAAGAGGCAACTGCAGTATTAAAATTTCTACTTCCGGTTAAAATTTTCGACATTTTATCAGGGGTTGCACATCTTGTAGTATGTCATTTATAAGATATGACATCTACAATTAAAATTCCATAAAGATAATTAAAACAAGATAACAAGTACTAATATAATTATTCTAATAAGATGTGGCAGGTGTTGACTCACTGTGGATTTATGTTGTCGGGAAACCCCCAAACTCCGAGGAAGATTGCCCCAGAGGACCATGCCGGCACCGTGAGAAACTTCACGTTTTGATCAAAGGGCACTCATCGAAGAAAAGAAAGATAATTGTCTCTGCTCACCACACCTGAAAGCGATAGTGAGAAATCGGCGTAATTCTACAACTCTAACCCCCCTTCTCCCCTTAGATCTCATGATGTAGTCCAAGTCAGTTCTGTTGCTATATAACGGATTCCCTGTGAGCCGCATTTTTGTATTCCAGTGTATGAATTCACTGGAGGAAGAACTACGACGTAAGACTTCTGCACCGAAGAATCTACTGGTGGAACCGATGTGTCAGGCGTCAGTCTCACCGCCACGTCGCAGAGGCAGTCTCTTCTGAGACTCTAAGTATATGTATCCTCTGTTTAGAATATACACCCTAAACGGTATGATCACGTTTAGGATCTCCTTATGGCAACATTCAGATCATCCAACGTTTTCTTCTTCGACCTAGTTAGGTCAGTGACTAATAATTGCAATCACGATTGTCCTCCTTTTTGTGTATCTACTTACGGTACGCCACCTGTGGGAGCACTACTAGATTGAAGTAATGCTTTGTCCCAGCCCCTTCAGACGCCATATGTATCTAAGTGTTCAAAAATAGTTTGAACTAGTTATTGTGTGCCCTAGTAATGGGTAAATCTATCAATTTACAATTGATTGTCCTGGCAGTACTCATTAGGGAATGACCGGCCATAGTAAAATCACTGTGTAGATATATGCTTGATTGTTAGACATCTATTATTTGTAAAATGGAATCTCCTCTTATATTAAACTATTCTTAGGTTTTCGTAACGAACATCTATTATTTGTAAAATGGAATCTCCTCTTATATGAAACTATTCTTAGGTTTTCGTAACGCTTCATGGGGGTTAACTCAAGCTAGCTGGCTTGAATAACAATATTCTTAGTAACTCTAAAAATATAGGATTTGATACTATGCTTCTATGTTCAATGGTTTCACTATCATTCTTGATTAGACCGCTTTGGTATTAGCCAGGCAAGGATGTCTTTATGTATATTTCTTAAAACTTGATTTAATTTGGATTTCCTTCTTTTTACTGTCAGCTGTGTTGAGGCAGACACTCCTACGTATGATTAAGAGTGAAGATCCCTCGCTATTTCTAGAGTTATTAAACTGAACAAAATGTTCCAACTAACTTCTGTTGGTTTCTTGTCTACAAAGTGTTAATATTTGTTCGTCCAACTGAATATTTTCTATCTTGATAACAGAATACAGTTATCTTTAATTAATTAGATTAAAATCTTTTCACTCATATGTAATTATATATATATGTTTACTTTTTAATAAACATATTTGCTAAACTTATATATTTCTGTGATGCGTCTTCCTTCCCTATCCTTCATCAATAATAACTTATATAATTATGTAATAGTAATTGACTCTTTTTCTATGTGATAGGAGAAGTTACAGTTCAATCTTATGGTTATTGTATTGCTATTAAATTCCTCATTTATAAATTTAGACCAATAAAACTGTATATATGAGCTATTTGGTCTAAAATGATAAGATAGAGTATTGCTGTACAAACATTTCCCCTAAGAGGTTAAAGGAAAAAGAACATCAAATTTTGATGGACTTACTTATTTACTTACTTTATGGCATTAGATAGTTATTGCGATAAAACTTTAGTATCCCTGTACAACTAAAGCTCACTCAATTGTGGGACAAAAATTGTAATTATTTCAGAAACTGTTGTTTTTATAAATATATATCTCAAATAAAAGTTTATTTTTTATTTTTTATAGTACCACAGTGTTGCAATAAGTTATTTAGTATCTCAAATAATCTCAGCGATACGGAAATTTCCACTTCTGTAAAGTACTCTAAAATCATTTCGATGAGAAATCAAAAGTAGCCATCTTATTTATAATCTTAATCAATGCCTAGATACGAATTTTAATCAAAATCGTTAAAGCATATTTTGAAAAAATAGATTTTTTCTCTTTTCACCCTTTAGTAAACTACTCTTAATTTTAGGATTAAACAGACACACAGACAGGCAGAATTGCAAAAAAACACTTTTTAACGTTCAGGGGGGTCATGAAAAGTTGACATCTATCAACATCTCGAGTTAGATTTTTTTTTACGGTTACAATACTTTACCTTTGGTGATCGAAAAGTTTAAAAATATACAATTTATGTATAGCTTAAAAATTATTGGTTTTATAAATATATGTTTCAAATAACATATTTTTATAAACCTACATATTATTTGCAATAATAAGTAATTTAATATCTCAAATAATTAGAGAGATATGAAAAAAAATATTATAATTTATGCTTCAGACCGGAACCCTATAAGTCATTTTGATGATAAAATTAGAGTAGCCATTTTGTTTATAATATTGATCAAAACTTAGAAATGAAATTTAATCAAAATAATTAAAGCAAATTTTGATAAAATCGTTAAAGCTGATTTTTATCAAATCTATTTTTTCTCTTTTCACCCTAAAGGAAACTACCCTTAATTTTAGAGCTAGATATCCAATTCCAAAAACCCTGAGGGGAAACTCTATTAAAACCCTAGATACCAAGTCTTAGCTAGATCGGTAAAACAGCACTACACCAAGGTATAGACAGACGAAAATGCAAAAACCACTTTTTCAGCTTCGGGGGGTCGTGAGATGTCAAAATTCATCAAAATCTTGAGTTCGACCAGTGGCGTTTATTTAATGGAAGCAAGGGAAGCAATGTTTTCTTAAAGTTATAAGAGGGAAAGGAAATAATAGGAAAATAAAGTTAAAACAAACTATTATAATTATAAACCTCTCCGACAAGTATAATATTAATGATAGTTGAGGTGGCATCTCGTATATAGGCACTGCGGAACTGCAGCACCCCCTATTTCCACTGGATATTATCGATAACATTTAATATAATGAGTCTTTTTTCTTTAACTCTTTCTTTATTTTTGAGTACAATATATTTTCCTTAAGCTTAATGTCAGTGCTTCAGTAGCCATCCCTCAGTTTATGAAAAAGAAACAAAAATATATGTATGGAACTGTGCGCTTCACAGTGCCAGCAATATGGTGTTTGTTGTGCACATACGCACATAGAAGAGGGGTGGAGAGAAAGGCTGGACTGTTGGGTAGAGTGAGCACTGTTGCTCTCGCAGTGGCGGTTCTGGCGTGATGGTGGAAGGAAGTTTTTTTTACTCAGTGTGTGTTGTGCTTAAAAACCATTTACCATATTCTTGAATGTGATAAAGTGTAGAAAAGTCTAGAATTAGATTATTAATCTGCTTCCAGCTATTCCATTTGATTCATTTTGTAACGGTTCTTTTATTTAACAGAAAACTTTAACCATGGCCTTGCATCCCCAAGATATAAGTTCTGTGAATTTAAGTGAACTTCAATAGCTTAAGTTTTCACAGTCAATCTCCATGAGAAAGTTACAGTTAATAAAAGAGGTCGTTCAACACCTGATATTCTAATATCTCGGCCAGGCAAAAGCAACAACAAGAAATATATTCGTAGCTTTAATTCTGAATGGTACCAATGGAAAAGTTGGCTTTGTGGTAGTGAAGTAAAAAATGCACTGTTTTGCTTCCCGTGTTTGCTGTTTGTAAGTGATGTACCGTGGGCAAATGATGGTTTTAGAAATATAAACAAAATGAAAGAGAAAACTGAAAAGCATGAGAAGTCAAAGAATCATGTTGATAATGTTATTTCACTGTAACTTTTAGGAACCATAAGTATTAAGAAGAAACTTAGTGAGGCATACACACTTTCAATCAATGAGCATAATATAAAAGTTAAAAATAACCGTGAAATTTTGTCCAAAATAATTAGACTGCATTTACTCTTGTGGAAACTTTGAAACTCCCTTAAGTGGACATGATGAAAAAGACGATTCGATAAATCCAGGGGTATTTAGAGAATTAGTCAATTTTGCATCTAAATTAGATTCTGATTTGAAGAATCACTTAGAAACCAGTGCAGTCATCCAAGGTGTTTCTAAGACCATTCCTAATGAGATACTTTACTAACTGCTACAAATATACCATGAGGAGATAAGGATGGAAATTAGAAAAGCTTCCTTTGTAGCTGTCATGGCTGATGACACAACAAATGTTTCGAAACACACTGAAATGGTTCTGGTTCTATGACGTATTGAATGGAGAAGTGTTTGAGCGTTTTTGGGGATTCTTTATTCCAGAAAATCAAACTGCAGATGGCATATCAAAACGTATTTTAGAACAATTGGACATAATCCTTCAAAGAAATAGACAAAAAACTGATAGCTCAGACATTGATGGTGCAAATGTCATGAAATGCAAAAAAGCAGGAGTTCAAACAAAAATCAAAGCAGTTTATAGTAATGCACATTTCATTCACTGTTATGCACATTAACTTAATTTAATAATGAGAAATGCAGCAAGTATTGCCCAAAACGCAAGAATTTTTTTCTCTAACATTCTGGCTATTCCAACATTCTTCTCAAGATCACCACGTGTTTCCATTCTCAAGAAACATATGGACTTCAGTATTCCACGTCTATCCTCTACAAGGTGAAATTTCAACATACGGACCATAAACAGAGTTCATAAAAATTTGCAACCTTTAAAAAAACTGCATTACTGAAATGCAGTCAACATCAAATGCAGATCAAACCATTGCAGAAGCAACAGGAATTTTAAAATACCTGAATGATGATAATTTCAAGTTTTAGGTTAGAGCTTTTTCATCTGATTATGCCTCATGTTGAATAATTTAAAACCAAAATGCACTCTCGAGAAATTAGTGTGTTTAAAGTTAATGAATATACAACAAATTTCAAAACTTCTATTTTAGAATTGAGAAACGCAAAGTACTGTGAGAATCCTTCAAACTCATGGCAAAATCTAAGGATGTGTGCGACTATATATGAGTGTTGATATAATGGACAGATATTCTTCCACTTAACACATATTCATGAATATTGCAAATTAATTGAGCTGCTTAAATTTATCTTGAAAAATAATATATATGTTTTTAGTGGAATTACAAAACTGATTAAAATCCTCTTGACAATTTCCATTACTACATCAGAGGCAGAGAGAGCGCTGCTTTTCAACATTGAAAAGAATAAAAACTCTTTTAAGAAGCACTATAAATTTGGAAAGACTAAATGTGTTTGCAGTACGTTCAATGCAGAAAAATTTCCTCAATTGTCATCCAGAGATCAAGGTGCAAATTATTGAACTTTTTGCGCAAATTAAAACAAGAATGGATTTCATTTTTAAATGAATAGAGCAAATTGAACTGAAACGATTTATGTTAACGTACATAAAAAAAAAATTTTTTTTGTTAAGATCTTATCAAGTTCCTGAATAAATTTTCTTTTTAAACGTTTTTTTTCCTTTTACACAATTTTAAAACAAAGGCTAAAAATTATCTGGAGCAGAACCCCCATTACTTTTAGCTACGAGCAGCCACTGTTATTATTTTAATGAAAGGGTAAAGAATTATATTAAAATTAATGTTTTTTCAAAGGAACAATTTTATTTATGACAACAAAGGATTAAATGAGATCTAGTCAATTGAATATTCCGTATAAAGGCCTTCCTTTTGAAGAGATTGAAAGAAGATTAAGATTTTGTGGGAATGGTCGTGTTGTGTGATCTTCTTATCTATGCAACAAGAGAATCTCCTCTTAATTACTTATATGTTTAGAAGGCCCTAATATTGTAAAAAATACATAATTAATAAACATAAAAAGATCTAACCAAATTAAGGTGCGGCCAAAGAAAGGGCAAGTATTTTTACAGTTTTTATAAAATTGTAATTTTTTGGCCAAAATAAATTAAATATTTCTCCAATAGCAGCATATAATTTAGTTTTCTGCACATGCTAATATCAACAGATCTTGAATATCTGTCAAGGGTGTATTGGAATTTTGTCAAAACTTTTGCTTTTTATTTTAAAAGTTTTGACAAAATTCTATGACAACTTTGGCAGATATTCAAGAACTGTTGAGAACTGTGCAGAAAACTAAACTCTATGTTACTACTGGAAAAATATTTGAATGTTAAAACTATTTTTTTATTTTACACAATACCTTTTCAGGCACACTAATTAGGTAGGGATGATAAAGGTGGAATTTTAAATAAATGTACCCTCATTCACATGATGTGCAGGTTAGAAACCAAAAGGGGAAAACCACCCCCACTACACCTGATTAGAGCCCCAATACTTCCATATTTAACTTCTAGTATATTGTTAGTGTGACACCTTAGACAATGCAACCACCTAAGCAGTTCAGTGTAGATTTAAATCTTAGAAAATATCTGAGTTAATGTCTTGTTTTACTTTTTCACCCTGTTATTGGGATCATCCACATACTATGTAGCAGCATGGAGGAAGTGTGGGAAGCAATTTAGTGAAAACAAGCACACTCAGTACACCTAACAAGGATTCAAACCTCTTTATATCTTCAGCAATCTCTCCTCTTGTGAGAGTGATACCTTGCCAAAGCTGGTATCTTGATTGTTGAATAACTTAATATTTTTTTATCCCCATTTAAAGATCTCATTTGTGTCATTTTACAGTGGCCCTACAATTTTGATTTGGAACACTGTGGGTTTTTCCAAATTGTATGAAATAAAAGAATTTCTAACCATGCATATGCATATTTAAGTGTGATTCCTACCTGTGTTGGTGATATTGGGTGTAAGGCGTATGTGCAGTAAACCTGGAGGCAGACTTAATAGGCAAGGTTAGGTTATCACTGTTCATTTGACATTGTTTTTGTACAAGTTGAAGTTTCAAATATTAAGTTGTACTCGCCTAGGCGAGCACGTGAATTAGATTAAGCTTGTCTAATCTTATTTTCTGGTAACCAGGAGTCAGGGTTTGAACCCTTACCAAGCATGAGGGTGGTTTATCCAAAATGGTTTTACTCTCCCTTTACACAAATTCATGTATTTTTTCTCGAAATTCCTTCTTTTTCAACCTTATATTTATAGTGTAAATATGTGGATAGCCCAAATGGGTAGCAGGATGTAGTTCTGAAAACAATTATTTTCTCAAAGTTATTAAGAAGTAAAATGATTAATGTTAATTACAAAAGTCTAATGATAAATAAGTTTATTTTTAACTATAGATTCAAAGAGCAGCGTTTGTTTTAAAGTGGAACTATCCTTGTGCTGAGTAATGGGGGGAAGCATTTATATATTAATATTAGAACTATCCGGTATCCCGAATTATGGGAAATTTTTTTGAGAAATTTGTTGTTCCTGAAACTCGCACGGGAAAAGATATATAATACAATTTTTCAGGGAGAAAATATAAAGTTACAATTAAGGACCATCTGTCAATATTATGTTTGTATTTAATTTTCATTAAAACATCAATACAATAAAATTAACCTCATCTTCTGTTTAGTAGATGGATATCCGAAAATTTAGTTGCTTTAATCTTTTAACTACCTGACCTAGAAAGGTGGCTTACTTTTATATATTCAGATTAGTTTGAATATCTTGATGTTTTATTGTAGAAGTGGCTATTAAATTTCAGTCAAGAGTTTTTATTCAAGAACTTTTTAGTCAATATTAAAATCTAATTTTTAAATTTATTTATATAAAAAATACTTGATTAAAAAATATACAATTATAATAGTTGTTAGGACTAGGTTTTTTAATTCAACTTACTCATCAAATGTTAAATAAAATATTTATTTATTTTATTTATTGCCTTTAACATTTTTTACAAGACTAAAATTTATTGTTCAGACGTCTACCCCTAAGATGTAGCTTACTATAACTAAAAAATGTGATCCCTTTATAATCAAATTGCCATAAAATTTTAATTATATCATCAAATTACTTTTTTATTGAAATTTATGGAAAGGTTAGGTGAGACTAAAATTATAACTACACAAAATTAATATGAGCCTAAACTACAAAATTATTTTTAAATCATCTCAGTACAATTAGAAATTATCTTTCGTCCCAAAAAATGTAATTCTGAACCAGCTTAGTTAAAATATTACTGTAGTTTATTCACTGAGCAAAACACAGGAAATCAATATTTTCTTCAAACCCCATACCCCCACTATAATTATATAAAGTTTTTTTTAGTGGGACCACCACTTATAATTTATTCACAACCTAAGTTTATCTGAATGACAGCTCGAAATGTTACTAGAAGTAATCCCTAATATACCAATACACCAACAGCTGACATCTATCACTTTGGATGTCTGTAATGAAAACATATGGTAATATATTAATGTGATAGCTAACCACAGTAATTTAGGCCAATATTATTTATATATTTATTTGAGGACAGACACAAAGTTTATTTATCGTTTTATTCCACTTAAAGAAATATTAACACCACTTTCACAAAAATTTCTAACAAATATAGCTTCGAAATGGCGACTAACGAATTCAAACCATATGGATGAACATGACAGTAAAGAAGTTTTTTACAATGGTGCACACACACATTTGATGAAAATATTTTATTCGGTAAAATATTTCAAAATAAGATACAATAAATGATTTTATGATTATTTAATGTAAAAAAAAATGACAAGAATTTCTCTTTTCCAAATAAATACGATGCCTGTATTAAAAGGTATTGATGTGTGCACTATATTACACAAAATCAGTAACGTTCCAAAACGAAGAATAAGTACTTTTCATTATGTTTAAAATATTGTTTCGGGTTGGATAAAAATAAATAATTTAAAAAAATGAAATAGTATGAGAAAACTTAAGTTTATGTTATTTTTAATGTAATATATAACAGGTAGTTAAAGATCATTACATTTATAACAAAACAGTGATCTTTTACAAATGTTGGCAACCCAAAACCTAAACATATGATTTTCGATCTGTCATCCAGGTAAAAACCCTATCGTGAATGAACTTTGTTAAAAGTGAACATGATAAAAGTGTTTGAAAGATGACTATGTAGCACTACAGAATATCCAGAACTGTTTTATATTAGTGTTTTTATTTTATCATAGTAGAACTTAAATATTTTGTGATTTTTTATCTTATAACAGGTAGTTAAAGATCTTTACATTTATAACAAAACTGTGATCTTTTACAAATGTTGGCAACCCAAAACCTAAACATATGATTTTCGATCTGTCATCCAGGTAAAAACCTATCGTGAACGAACTTTGTTAAAAGTGAACATGAAAAAAGTGTTTGAAAGATGACTATGTAGCACTACAGAATATCCAGAACTGTTCTATATTAGTGTTTTTATTTTATCATAGTAGAACTTAAATATTTTGTGATTTTTTATCTTTCTTTCAACTTTCGTAACTAGATTTATTTTAGAGAGGTGGTGGCAATTCTGGTTGGGTAAGGAAACTAAAATCAAATTTGTGTGAAAAATTTTAATATACAATATTAATCCATGCAAATAAAAATTAACTGGCGGTATATAAAAAAAATACACAAAGTTATCATTTACAAATACAATTTAAACTAAGAATAAACTGGCATAAGAGTGAATTGTGATTTCTCAAATAAGTGTTTTTATACATAAATAAAAAAACATATTCTACAAGCAATTGAAGGGATTAGATTGGTTTTAAAAAGTTCAATTATTATAAATTCAAGGTTCAATAATTTCAACATTATAATAAATAATTGCAATGTTCCAGTGGCATGTCGTGGAGTGTGTCAAAGGAAGCAGACCTTGTTAAGACTGTACCTGTGATATGTTCTCGCCCCCTCAGGCCCTATTTGACCAAACATACAGATGCTCTGCATGCCTCAACCGGGAATGTATTCCCCTCAATACCCGACCAATGAGTGTTCTACTGAGGGGTGTGAACAATTCACAGGTAGTTTAAAATAATGCTTCTTAGCCTGGCAACATTTCTAAACCTTTATTTCAAGGTGTAATTTTTGTTTGTATTTATAAACAAAAATTATGTTAATCATTAGTATATTTTACGGATGTTTTGATGCAAATAAAGTTACTAGTGATAACAATATTTATAATTAGACAATTATTAATACTACTAATAGTTGCTTTCTCATCACGTGAAGACAAAAATCTGACTCAACAGAGATTGTACCATAAGCCCAAATCTCAAACAAAAACAAAGTTAGCAGTAATTAACCAGATGAATCCAAATGATGAACATCTGCCCACAACTCTACCAAACTATAACTTTCAATGACTTGTAGACTAGTACTTAATATTATAAAGGTACAAGTAATGATTTGAAATATTGGTTTACAAAATGTATTAGAGTGAATGTTAATTTTTTAATAAAAGATTGCCAGAGCTTGGATACTAATTCCTATTTTTATGTTTCCTACTGACTAAAGTTAAAAATATTATGTGCTTGTATTAATACATATTAAACAAACTAAATTGAATAAAAATTACCAAAGTATAAACCATATTACGTGAATAAAACCCATAATGGTAACCAACAGATACAAGGAAAAAACCACAAATGGTGAGTAGCTAGGTAAAATAATTTCAAGTGGGAAAAATACCTCACAGAAATTGTATTTGCCAAGTGTATTGAATAATAACAAGGCCAAAAAGACAGTTCAACATTTTTTTTTCAATTTAGTGAAAGAGATTATAATTGCTGCAAAATTATTTTTTGAGAGCTCCTTTCAGGTTGAAATATTCAATAGTAACGTAACTAACCCATTCAAAATGTTAAGTTGAATTTAACCTGGGGTACAATGTAATATTGAATATGTAGTAGTACAAAACAAAATTAATTAGCCTTTTATGAATTTTTTTTACACCTTACTACCTTCAGGCTGAAGCTTATTATGAATTAAAAAAACATGAATAACTTTAGAAAGTATAATTTGATTTAAAAGAAAGGAAAAATAAATTAAATCATTAATTTTATTCAATTATATGATTTTATATCTATATGTGGATGAATATGAATAAATATTGTATATAGAATAATAGAAACTAAAAACTAGCATTGTATTAGTTAAACTCTTTGCCATATGATTATACAGAATGATGAGCTAAAATTTGGTTACAACTAGGAGTGTGCGAAGTTTTGAATTTTTCGAAGCCAAATCGAAGCTTTGTCTGCTATTCAAAGTCTGGTAATTATATTACACTTATATTTTACATCAAATAAAAGTGAACTGAAATTACCTAAAGAAATAAAATTTATATTTTTATCCTTTTTGAGTTTTATAACAAGTTTGCTTTATTTTCTTGGTGAAAGTGGGAAAATATCCTTAACACTTTAAATTTAAAGACGGCATAACATTAAACCTCTAACTGCCTTGATCACAAACATTGATTGGTACTTACTGAAGATGAATTTATTCTGCTGGAAAGTGTAAATTAAAATAAACAATAAAAGTTTTTTTAATTTTCAGTGTTTTTAATTAAACTTTTTAGGTATTTCTTGAATATTGAAAATATTTTTTTAATATTTAAAAACTCACATATGGAGCCATTTCAGTTGTTTACTACATAAATCATGTTCAATTCAAATTCCTGTGAATGCATAGGCTAGTGCCAAACTTGAAAGATAGTTGAGAGCATGTGAGAAACATGCCATTCCTTAAATTATTTTTAAAAATGTAAGCAAATAGAGAGTACTTATAGGTGAAACTTGCTGTTAATTTATATACAATCTTAAGGTAATTTACTAAAAATTGAATTATATTAAATCGACAAAAATTTGTTATTTTACACGTAAAAAATTAATTTATGGGTGAATTTAATATCAAGGTCATATTATTTTAAAGATTTGCTATAGGCGCATGCACTTACAAAGTCATAACCATACTTTTTATAGTAATTCACATAGAAAGATTTATAAATTCAAATGTTTTCTTGTTGATTTGTAAAGCAGAAAAACTAAAAAAAATTTAACACTGGACTTCTCAAACCTATATACGCACCTGCCGAATTAACTTAAACTCATATCGTTCTATAACGTTGTTCCTATTCTTGAACATTCGTTAATTCTATCTTGTGTGTGAAAGGTTAGTGAAACACCATGCAGGGCAAATCTAATGATATTAAAGCTATTTTTTTTTACTACTCGTTCAGGCTATATGCATAAAAGTGTTTTTAATAGAAAGGTAAAGTGTATATGTTGGAAATAAGCTACAAATATTAGTGTTAGGAAAAAATAAATGTAATATCTTGTTTGATGTTAGATAAATATACTCAATGTTAACATAATATTTCCAAACAAAATTAAATAAAAAATATCCAAACTTCGATTTGGCTTTGAGAAGATTTCCCATATTTGACTCAACTACACTTTGAACCAAAAACATAAACACATAACAGTATAGATATTTAAGATTTGCTTATTTGAAAAATATGTTCCTGATAAATCACAAATGCACTTTTTGAATTTTAAGAACATTTGATGAACTGAGGTCACATTATGTAGGGCAGTTTCACTAAGGACGCTTAATTTGTTCTCGTTAAATATAGTGGGGTTCAAACCAGTCCTATGATTTACATGCACACTTGGTCAAGAAATATTTTTTTAATCCCAAGAGACAACTTATTAATTCTTTATTATAAAATTGGTGCAGGTCAATGGATGTATACTTGGAGCTTAGATATTATAATATTATCATAACTTAGTTTGAAATGGAATATAACACCCTTTTAAAAACATCCAAAACAAACATAAATTAACAATTTTGGTTTTCATTATATTTTGTATTGTATGCTCTAACATTTTAAACCCTTCATTTATTAAATTTACTAAGCTATTATTGCTAGACAAAAAAAAAGGTCCATACACAATTTTTAATATAGCATTTTCAAATCTAGGACTGAGGTCGGTTCAACTTATTGTACAACTTTTTGGTCAGAATACTTGCACAAAAAGTTTTACCAGGATTTTTCACATGGGACATTCAGTTTTCATATAATTTTTGCACATTATGGCAGCTTCTTTTGTTTCTAACCCTAAGGTTAAATACATTGAATATATATTTAAGCTAGTAATTGATAATAATAATTTTCAAGTTGTATTTTATCTCTTAGACTGTCTAAAAATCAATATTTAGAGTTTAATTTAAAATCATTTTATGCATTGAATCAAGTATGGCTGTCAATAACTATATTGTCAGGAGTTCAAACAAAATAAGTATTTGGCAGAGAGGGCTATCTATGTTTAAAACTCAAAAGTTGTAGAACAAAGATGGCTAACAAAGGATATGTTCTATTGAAAACAATATATTGCATACAATAAGTTGTGCAAAGCAGATTTTGTACAGTAAATTGTCATATGTAACAGGTCTAGTTCTAACTTCCCCATCACATGACTTTCAAAGTCAAATGTTACATTTTTACAGTGTTTACAGCTTTCCTGTATGGGCAGAAATTATAAATTGTGTTTAGGTGCGATATAAATCTAAAGTGGACCTAAGATTGATTTTTTTTTTCATTCCTACTCTTAACAGAGTGTGGGAGGAATACAAAAATAAGCCAAAGGCAAGACTTTAAAATTACAGGTACTCATTTGTTTAAAGGCCAGTGTTTACTTACCACCTGTGTGTTCCCACATATGACACAATCCTCCCATGTGGCATAATTTCATGGATGAAGCCCATAGAAAATCCAGATTTGATTTTATAATCATTATTTGAAAATTAAGTTTTATGTAATTACTACAAATAACTATTCAAACCTTGCCTTATAGGCTGAAGCATATACAAGAGAGCTACACTTTAAATATTCATTTCTATAGTTTTAAAAAGGGGTAAGAATATAGAAATTACTATTGCATTCAAAAAAGATGGTCACAAACAAAGACTGTGTACTGCACACTAAGTTTGAAATTAAAAAGACTCTTTATTCAATAAAAATGGATTTTTTTAAACCAAATTATCTGTATCACATTGAAACCTAGATTTACAAGTATTAACTTTGTTTACATTTTCTTTAAGGATCTCAGATTAAGTGTACAAATTGTAGTCAAATCATTAGAAAACTGAAAGTTTGAATTACCCGAGAACCAAAGTGTTTTGATATATTTATTAACTATTATACATAGAATGTTCTGGTAACATTAAGTTGTATTGTATTTTCAGATCTAGAATGTCCCAGAAAAATTGATGAGAGTGAAAATGTTTATATTTCTAAAACATCCACTTAGCTACTTGGGTTATTTAAGATTAACCTTGAAGCTTAAGACACAATATCTTTATTATACTTTCTATGTGTGTGTAATATCAATCAATCAATTTTAAATTAGTATTCAGAGTTTATTATCGGCATGTTAGATTAATTGATGCGATGCTTATAATTGTACTGTTATAGTCCGTTCACCATAGGAATTGTTTTCTGAAAGGCCTTTTTTCCTACCAGAAATCTATTATTTAGTAGGATATTGGTAGGAAAAAAGACCTTTCAGAGTGTAATTCCTACCGTGAATGAAGTATACCTAAATCATATTTGGTCTAGTCTAAATGCAAGTCAATAAATAAATATTTATTATTAAAACTGGTTCAAATTATTGCCCATATTTTACTAAGTTATGTGTATTCAAAACATTTGGCTTCATTTTGTATTCTCCAAGAAAATAAGTTAGGCTTACAATTTTTTCTGAAAATAAAAAAAGGTGAGATTGTTTTATTTTAATTCATTTTTTAAATGTCGGAATGAAACTATGGATTTATCGGCTTGATCCGTTTCACAAATATTTCTAATCAGATAATGTTCATGTGATAAGGCCTTTGAAATATTTTGTGTTAGTGATTAAATTAATAATTAAAGCGAGTTCTTTATCAGTTGGGAGTCTGGCAGCTCTTGGCGAAGAATCTGAAAAATGAGATGACAAAAGTAAAATAAATCAAAGCTAGAGTTAAATTTAAGTACAGCTAAACTTACTCTTAAAATGATACATAATAGTGTAGGTAGTTCAACCAGTAGTTCAGGCAAAATTATTTCACAATAAAATAATAGGGCAAAAAGTATAATTTTAATTGATACTTAAGTTTGTAATTTGCCTAATTTAAATAATTTTAGTTATGTATTGTAGTTGAGATACAATTCAAATAATTAATCAATGAAAAAATTAGCTATATTTATATATTTCATTGTTATTATTACACACACAAGTATAGGTCTATGGCAGATTGAATAATACTAAGATTTATCATGTTTGTTAATTTTGAATAATATTACTATATGTAGGCCTACAATTAAAACAAAACTTGAAACAAACACAAGTGAAAGGTGGAAATGTAAACATCTACTAGGCCCTAAGTTTGTGTTGACTCATGTAGTTTGCATTATAATGTTGACTCCTGATTATTTCCAGAGAACGTCATCGTGGAATATTGAAATTAAATGGTTTGTTTGGTAAAGATTATTAGAATATAGGATAGATTTTAAATATTGTATTAATGCATTAACGGTTATGTTAAGCTTGGTTGGGTTGTTAGCTTAGTAACCATAAATTATTGAAGGTTTGAAAGTAAGGTTTGTCCCTAGTAATTATTTTAAATATTGATTTGGGTTTGTATGTACATAGATCATATGACATCATTTCTCTTTAATATCTGTGTGTGGCAATTTAAATCCAGGGTGTCTACCATACAGGAATTAAGTGGTCAAGAAAAAATGGGAATAAGTCAGGAATTTTGTAAATTAAAAAAAAACCTAGGAAAATGTTGTTTTACCTACTCAAAAAATAAAATAGTTAATACTATAATCATAAATAAGCCAGGCAGTAGCGATTTTTTGTTGGAAATAACTAGGAGAAAGCTGGAAATTGTTTGGGTTGTTTTATTTCGGTGGTCTGGTGAATATACTAAGTTTTTCCCCTCGAAAGACCATTGCGTTGGCCACCATATTGGAAAAATTAAGCAAAATTTCAGTTTTTCAAAATTCGTCAGTCGCCATTTTGAGGTTATGTTCGTTAGAAGTTTTTGTGAAAGTGGTGTGAATATTTTTTTAAGTGGAGTAAAACGATAAATAAACTTTGTTTCTGACCTAAAATAAATATATAAATAATATTGGCCTAAATCATTGTGGTTAACTATCACATTAATATATTGCCATCTGTTTTTATTACAGACATCCAAAGTGATAGATGTCAGCTGTTGGCGTAGTGATGTATTAGGGATAACTTCTAGTAACATTTCGAGCTGTCATTCAGGTAAACTTAGCTTGTGAATGCTTTATAAGTTCAGTTGATTCTTTTTGTTTAAAACACTATAAATACTGTGCACATAAAAAAATCACATCCCCAATATTTGTTTTGCTATAATAATTGGAAATTTGTTTGTTATTTTGTGTGTAAGTGCTAGAAAATATTAAATTTCTAATAATTTGACCCATTAAAAAAATCCCCCCCTTTGTGTTCACCATTCCTAAATGACGTTATAATTACCTTATTAGAAGAATGAGCTCCTTGATTTAAGGTGAATGACTTAAGGTGTTAAGTTTTAACCCTTGAGGGATGACATTCCTGCTCTCATAATCTCATCTACAAGGAGAAGGTTGCTGGCAATAACGGAGCAAGAACTAATTATTTGTTTTTTAACAATATAATTGTCAAAAATTCCTGTATCTGATGGTTTCAAGGCTTCTCCTGAGTTGACATCCAGGCCAACAGGCTCTTTCGCTGCACGGTATTCCTCTTGTAGCTTAACGATAGTGTCTTGTGCATCAAAACCACTGTTCACTGCAAGGGTTTTTGGAATTACGAGTAAAGCTTCAGCATATGCCTGAACTCCAAGACGTGTTTTACCTTTTACCTCATCCTTATAACGGCTTAATTCTTGAGAGGCTGCAATCTCAAAGGCACCAGCCCCAGGCACCACAAACCCGTCTTCGATTGCATTGTTGATAGCTCTCAAACCATCCCTGACAGCATCCTTGATTTGAGCTAGAGTATACTGATTTGGGCCTTTCATTAGAATAGTAACACTTTGTGGGAATTTGCATTTTTCCACAAAAGTATACTTATTCTCACCCAGCACATGTTCATAGACCAGACCAGCAAAACCGAGATCATCCTTGGATAGATCATCAACACTATTCATTGCAGAGCCTCCACATGCCAGGGTGAGTCGTTCCATGTTGCGCCTTTTAGCTCGTCTCAGAGCAATAATCCCTTCCTTTGCAAACATGTCTAGTGACATTGGGTCAATTCCTTTCTGATTAATGACAACAAAGCTTTTGTCAGTTTGGTCACAAAGCTGCTTCTTGAGTTCAATGACTTTCTTAACACGATTCTCAATAAACTCTCGTTCAGCTTTGACAAGTTTATCTCTTTCTTCTGCGGATTTGTAGAAAAAACCAGAATTGACCTCACTCTTTTCATACTCCATGCTAACATTACAGGTTAAAATGTAGGCATTTACCAAGCGTTTTGGCATGTCGGGATGCCTAGAACCATGATCTAGGACCAACCCCTTAATCAGGCTGGTTTCATTTGCAGTCTTGTGTTGCATTTCCATCAATTCTATCATGTGTAGATCTATGGATTTACCTTCTTGACGGATTGCCAACACTGCATCAACACAAATTTCTGAAAGTGACTCGGTCAGTTTCTGATGCAGTTTTGTTTGCAGTGACGTGCGTGAAACATTCATCAAATTTTCACGGGTTGGTTCAATCGGGATCTTCAATTTGTCGAGCAATTCCAAACATTTAATACGGGCTTGATCAAAACCTTCTGCCATCACACGTGGGTGTAGCCCTTCTGCTATGTAGATGTCGGCTTGTTTAAGTAATTCTCCGATAAGCAAAACGGTTGAAGTTGTTCCATCACCTGTCATATCATCTTGAGCTGTTGAAGCTCTTGCTATAAGTGAAGCAGTGGGGTGTTGAATTTGCATTTCATGAAGCAATACATTACCATCTTTGGTAATCTTGATATCACCTGCTCCTGAAACCAGCATTTTCATAAGTTCCTTTCGGTCCTAAATTTGTTTTCATTACATCTTGAATACCTTTAGCTGCTGAAATATTAATTGCAAGTGCTTGAGCAGCTCTAGCAAACTCAGCTTTTGGATTTAATAAACTAATTGCAGACATTTCTAATAAAACTATTTGTGAAACACGAGAGAAACTAAAATCACAGAATCTAGAAAACCGCGATGCATAGGTTAAAGAGATAATGGAATTGCGTCTCTCGATCAACAACCAAGTCTTTTTTTTTAGCGCTTAGTGTGTGAACATACAACTAGTGTACCAGATCTTTCTCTTTATTTTATTTTGTAATTTTTTGTACCGTGTCTTACTATCTCGTTCGGTTTACACGCTATCTATTAGGTTAAATTGAAAATAGTTCGTTTATTCTTTGAATATTTGGATTTCGAACCATAATCATTACATTCTCACTGTTCATTACAGTTTCTTTTGATAAACATATAATATTTAACCTAATAAGTGGTTAAATTAAATGAATTAATTAAAATGATTAAAAAGTAAGAAGAACTTACTAGCTCAATGTAAAACAAAAGCTTGTTTAGTTGAGTGATTCTACATTTTAATTTATATTTGGTTTATTGTCTATGTATTAATTTATGTTAAATATTATGTCTTGAAGTTTCTAATATGCAAGGAGTATGTTTTACATTTTCAAAACCAATAATATGTGTTGACAAGTAATTTGAGAATATGAGTAAAATATTTTCTGATTGAATAGTATAATAGTTATTTTATTTAAAACTTACATACTTATATATGCATTATCCTCCCTAGAAGATTATGAATTTTACTCATTTATTAAAAAACATTTTTATAAATAATATGAAATACAATTTAAGATAGTGACATTTTTACATTGTATTAGAGCAAGATAGAAACTATAATTGTGGTAAAAAGTTTCTAGATTTTAGATAATATTAATTTATGTTTGCAGATATAAACTTGATATTAAAAAGAATAAATTTATCAAGTGGTGGTAAATATGTAGTGACACCAAACAATACAAAAGTGTGCATTAATGTAAAAGAAAAAGAGTTAACTCCCGACTATCCTTGGTTATGGAGGGTACGAGTGCCACGGATAGTCCAAAACCACGGATAATCATTTAGTAAAACAAGATATTGTGGCAAATTCCATTAAAACTAGTAGGATTCACCTATCGTGATTGCGTCTATCAATACATCATTAAATCTCACACACTAAGATGATAAAAATAAAACATTTTAAATCAATGTAAGGTATACTCCAAACAGAAACATCAAATAAAAAGTTTTTATTAGTCTTCTGATTCCTTTTTCCTTATCCCACTATGTATTGTATATATATTCCATTCACGGTAGGAATTACTCTCTGAAAGGTCTTTTTTCCTACCAATATCCTACTATATAGTAGATTTATGGTAGGGAAAAAGGCCTTTCAGAAGTCAATTCCTACGGTGAATTGAATATAACATCAGCTTGTCATTTAGGAGCGTGTCAACTTCCAGTTCCAGATAATTAAGCCGTTACACTCACAAAAGGCCTCCTTCTCCTGAGCACTAACTTTTTACATCACTGGCCATTAACTTTTCCCTGAGTCTTCCCTATCCCTAAATATTAACTGATTACAACAATCGGTAGACTATATTCTCAATCAAATCAACGTTTTTAAAAAACGTATCCCTGTTCTTGGCAATGCCATGGTTAAGCCGCAAAGCGGATAATTGGGAGTTTAGTGCAACATAAAATAATTGGAAATATTGGTTCTAACACTTGCTGTGAGACTTTACTTATGCATATATTTTCAGGGGCGGCTCGTCCCTAAGGCGCGGAGGCACGCACCTCTCATCCCCACGAATCCCCAGTTCCTTTAAAGTTATTATTCGCACTCTCACGACAGTTTTATCTTGCCATAATAGTTTCAAGAAAAATATGTTTTTGGTTTAAGTAATAGCTGGCATTGTTTTTAAAATGGCATGTGGTCGGGCGCGAGGCGGTCAGCGCCTGATATTGTGAAACCAAACCTTCCCTCCCCTTCACCTCTTGTCTTCAAATGGCATGCAGTCAGGTGCACGAGGGTCAGCACCTGACATTGTAAAACCCAACCTTCCTTCCCCTTGACCCATTGTCCCCATCCTAATATAGATAGCTAGCATTGCTTATTCTTCTTTTGAAGGCGCACTCCCTTACGCACCCTAAGGTTGAAATCTTGTGAAATGTGTATAGCGTGAACCAGCAATAGTTGTTGTCAGTCATCCTGCGTGCTCCTGCATCTTGAGGAAGTGTGTGGCGTGTGTGTTTATAATAATATTATGTAGGGTTATTTTAGGATAAAATTTATTTGAGTTATATGATTTAATATTTTTTGTAACTAGGCTTATTATGAATAGTTCAATTCAGGTGCTTAAGACAACGAATATTGCAAGATTAACTCTTGATCAAAAAAGAGAATTGAAATCATTAGGTAGGCCATGTCCTGAATTTTATATGGAACAAAGTGAAAACATGCATACCTATATATTTATGTACATTACACAGCTACAGAGTTTCTACAACACATCCACGTCCTTTCTTTGGTGGAGGTTTTTTTTTGCATGTTGTTTGTGATATTAATTTTTGAGTTTAACTAAATGAATATTTAGCAAAACATGTTCCGAAATTGTGTGTCTTCTTTTAAATATATTATTTAGAAATAAATATGAATTAAGCAGGCTGCGCCCTCCAGCTTCTAAAGTGACGAGCCGCCACTGTATATTATAATTATTATTTTATTAGTGAAAGAGAGAGCTGGGGCTATCAGAAATGTAGGCTAAGCAATAATCTTTTGTTTCACAATAATGCATAAGAAGAGGATAGCAATTCTCCAGAATAATTTAAGATATTCTAAGAACGTTACATAATTATTTTTTATAAAAAAAATTAGGGTGTCTTTAATTATGTTAAACCATTAATGTGAAGGGAATTGACTAAGTGGTTCATGCTAAGAGATTGTTTAGCGGGGCAGGACTTGTATTCTGAAAAAATTAATAGCTAGTATGCTGTATTCAAAAAGTAGCAAGGAGGATTGGGGTATTGAAAACAACAAAGGGCATACCAGTGCAATGACTACAAAGTCAGAGAGTTAAGTAAGAATAGCGAGGCTGAGAGTGGTATGAGCACATGCCTGACTGCATAAGAGAGAGACAGACCCACATTGGAGGGGCACGTGAAATAAATGTCAGAACTATTTAGTCTGGGCTACCGATGATATGAGGACCTAGCTTCAAACACCAGTATGTTTTTTCCCCTCCTAAACAGTTTCCTACTCTTTCTCCACGCAAATACATAAATATTTTCCTTAAATCTACTTTTATAGTCGCTGTTAAATTAGAGTAGTTAAATGTGTGTAGCCTATACAAGCAGCAATTCGTCAAGCAATAAAATAATACATAGTGTAGAATTAATTGTTATATGAATTAAGCATTTGTCAGATGTTGGTGAAAACGAATTAATCAAAACTAATTCATAAATCTTAACGCACGTCACATACAGTAATGCTGCTTGAGAAAACTATTTATTTTGCACCCATTATTCCCCTACCTCTCTTCTTACCACTGGGTATCCCGCCTCACACTGCTTACGCCTGAATTTAGCTATAAGTTGGTTTTAATTAAATTGGAAAGATTGTTACGGGCTAACCAATTTAACCCTGTACTGCCCAAAATTGCTGCATTAATTCATTGGTCAACAATATATATATTATTCCCTGATATAAATGCAAGTCTATTAATGTATAAATCTCCATGTGTTACATACCACGTCTCGGATACATCATGGAATAAGACCGGCGCCTCCCTCACCGTTCTCAAAACACTGCACATGACCGGTTCAAGCCTTAACAACGACTGAAGGCATCGCGTGGCCTGCTCGTGATATGGAGTCTTGTTTTCTTGGGCTTAGTTGACCGGCACCATGTAGTGAGATTGATCCCCCTTCTTTACTTCCCATGATGATTTGCATTCAACCATTATACAACTCCATATCTCGCTAGGCAAAAATACTATTACAATTATTCATCACTTTCAGGATAGTCAACACTATCTGAAATTCTCTCTTCAACTCAAATCACGCAACCTGAGATCACGATGTTCATGCCGAGGGACCAATCGGACAACCGAAAGCAATATGAAGTTAGATTATTCGTTCAAGTCTGTGGGGAGTGGGCGGCTCTATGGCCGGGCTCGATTCTTAGTTTTTTTTGTATAAATTGTTAAGAGGATTATCATCTCTCATTATTAATATGCATTGTTCTTTAGGTTAGCTTTCTTTGACTCAGTTCACTTACGTGAAGTCATTTAGTACTCCTAATGTTTTCTGCTTGGTCCTTAAGACCAGCAGTTTAAATGGGAATGTTGCCCACACCTTAGCCCGTATCACCATTTTATATACAGTGAGGCAGTTAGTTGACTTAGTTTACTTAAAGTGAAGTCATTTAGTGCTTCACATGTTTTCTGCCTGGTACTTAAGACCAGCAGTATAAATGGGAATGATTCCTACACCTTAGTCCGCATGACCATTTTGTAGTCTGCGAGGCAGTTAGTTGGGAAAGGGGCTGTTCGGATTGTTTGTGGCCTAATGGCAATACCTAATAAGGTTTATTTAACTTGTGTTGTTCACCAGTTTCGGTGATAAACTTGTGGGTCATTTCTGCCCGTCTGGCATGGCTTGTGTTCTATGCTATATTTAACTTGTGTTGTTCACCAGTTTTGGTGGTCAACTTGTGGGTCATTTCTGCCCATCTGTCATGGCTAGTGATTATATACTATAATTAACTTGTGTTGTTCACCAGTTTTAGTGCTCAACTTGTGGGTAATTTCTGCCCTTCTGGCGTGGCTCACATTTCTCTCTCTTTTATGTATTTCTTCCTTGTGGGCGCTGAGTGTCTCCCTCCTTGTTGTTTGTCTCTCAGGCCATACATTTAATGCTTCTGACATAGACCAATTGGTCGTGCGCCAGCTCATGACAAAGTAAGGTGGAGAGCACTGAATTAGAATTTATCCTGTACTATTAATTGATGTATATTTTCGGTCGATCCATCTATGTCTGGAGCCGACAACCACAGATTAGAACTTGCATAACTTAACCTGTATATCTAATTATTGTGTGCTTCACGCCATACTCACGCTTAGAGAGTATGTCACTTAACAACCTGCGTGGCTAAATAACATGGACAAGTCTAATGACTGTTTCAGGATATATTGATTTATCAGTAATCAAGTGATATAAAGCTGAAACAAAGAAAAAATAATTTAATGCTCCATAGCTTTCTAATATATTACAGATTTACCAACATTACCTAACATAACTGATAGCTACAACTTTTATTTAGTGGGACAAGAAGGTATTATTGGATTATTTGCAATATCCCAACTCAATTTTAAAGTAGGTATAAATAGATATTTAAATATGTTAGTTTTCATGATTAGTTTCAATGATTATATTGACGATTATTTGAAAATAAATACTAATCCTGGTAATTAATTACTTCAATTGTTTTCTTAACTGATTAATTGCAGAAATTAGAGGGCGGCGATTTCAAAATGGCGTTATGTTATATTTTTGTTATATCAACACACACAATATGTAAATGTCAAAATTAGCTTTATTTTTTTCTCATATCCAAAACAACCAATTTTAAATTAAATGTCTGTTCGTAAGCTACCAGAAGAAGTGCAATCTCTTTTGAGAACTGGTATAAACATAAGTTGTCCCTCTCAGTGTGTCATTGAATTGGTAATTTTGTTTTATGGTATTTTTGTTTTTTTATTCAGTAAACACTACGTAGCTGTAGACACGTGTTACCCACTTTATATATAATATTATTAATCGCAATTGAGCTTTAATATTGGTTGGAAAATGATCCAACATCTCTTCTGGACTTTGTTTTCATACATTCTTATCATTACCTACTGCTGCCTTGTTTGGCTTATTCTAGCCCACCTTTCCAAATAGAAACAAAAAAATCTCCCTCTATGATTGTTGTGCTATTATTATTATTATTATTATTATTATTATCATCATCATCATTATTACTATACTAACCAAAGTAGACCCTATGATCAATCATTTAATGTAATGTTCAAGTGAAGCGAGAACATGTTATTAGGCCTAATAACACTTGGAAAAAATATAACTACTTTTTTGGGGGGTAAACATTGATAAACTAGTATTAATTCATGTACATCACAAACTGATATGTGATGATTATTCACAAGATCTGTCCTGATATGTCCTGAATGTCCTGAGTTTGATTTTTGTGTCAGGGTTGTCATTTTTCACTTATAAGTTGATGAAGTTTTATTTTATTTGCATTGTTTTACTAAAGGAGTTTTAGTGATTTTCTTGACATTCAGATAACCTTCTTTTCTTTAACGATGTAATTTTTCTCACCATGGTGACTAATTTATCCTTTGCTTATTTAGTAAAATAGGCCTAGGCTGCTGCTCAATATTGTCCCCAGATTGTCAAGAGTTCATTGTTTAGTCATAAAGTTCACTCGATACTTATTTAGGCCTAAATATTTCTTTTTTGCCGGATCATTTGACATAATTCTGCCTCCCTCCCCTCACTCTAAACTGTGCACACCAAGTATTTAAAAAATGTGCGTAAAGAAAGGGGGTGACCACTGCTTCAATTCCTTGCTGAGACAAAGTGGCTTGAACCATAAATAAGTGAATCTGAATAAGAGAGAATATTTTGTCAGTGTTTCTAGGGTCAGCTTCTAGCCCAGCTCCAAGAACAAATCCATCCTTACTTAGTCACTATAGCATAAATGATATAACTAATTTTAAGGGTCAATCTATTCCTACAAAATTATTTAATACCTACAGAAAGCTTGGTAGACCTCTGAGATTAAACTAGGCCTAGGTGTAAATGGTAGTCATACATCTAAAGTATTAAATTTACTAATTACTGGTAGGCCTACTTAAATTTTCTAGCACATCCCATTCAAATTTTCCCACCCTACTGTATTTCTTTCTCGGAAGAAGCTAAATTGGTAGTTCAGTTTCCTTACACCTAGAGCTTAAATGCTACCTATATTTTGTTCAGCTTAAAGGTGCTATAGTGATCTGATTTGAGAGTACTCTTCCATTTCCCTACTCTTTTCCCCTCGGCCATGTTTGATTTAAAACGGCACCATCCAGACACCTGGCGAGTACGTAAGACCCACACACATTTTGGATTATGGTGGCAACACAAAAACTGAAATCCCTGCACATTCTTAATTTCTTTCCTTGTTGGGTTCTCACATATTGACTATAGTGATATATATTCTTAAAAACGTGTTACCATATGTATATCTTTTTATTTCTTATCTTTCACTGCCATTTTATCATTTATTTGATGGACAGCAGGTTTTTAAACTAAGCCTACATGTCTAACATCTAATAATGTTTTTTATTATGTATCCGAATAGTCAAGTACACTTGACTTGATGCAGACTTGATAAATTTACACTTTACACGCGCTTGAGATCGAAGACTGCAACAGACTTTTCAAACGGCAAACTACACTTTACACGCCCTTGAGACCGCAGTTTTGCTTCCTAACAGTGATCTTAGAAAGTATTTTAAATTCCATCTATCAGCAGGGAATGAAAACAAATACAACGTTTTAATATCCTTTCCCGCTTCTTTTTCACTAGACATTTCCAACACAACACAAAAATACTACAACAAAAGGAGTACCAGTATAGTTGAAATACTTTATCATGGATAACAGATCACAGATCACATTACCCTAGCAGACGAAAAATTAAACAGTTGCCAGTCAAACTCCGCATCAACGGTGTGTCAAGAGTAACTTGCCGTCACTCTTGGCCCCAATGGTTTGTTAGGGGTGCATCGGCACACTTCGTGACTATTTGGACGGTTCTACACTTGATCACGTGATTGCCAATGCAACTATCGAGTGAACATCAAGGGTCGACAGCATGTGAAGTAGACTATTCAGATACAGCTCTAGTGTAATTTTATTTTTGAATGTAGGGCCTACAGGCCGGAACTCTTTAGTTCAGTAACCTTGAGACTTGATGAGTACCAGACCACAGAAATTGCTGGAACACAGAATTTGGCTCCTAAGAGCCCTCTACCCCATATGTCTAGGCCCTAAGTTTGCCATATCATTCCACATACTTACTGCTATATCATACAAGGTAGAATAAAGCTTAAAATAGGAAATAATAAACCATATTTAACAACTCTTAGCCTCCTGGAAGACATAATTAAGGGCTAGAATACAGCCAGAATACAAGCTAAAACAAGAATCTTATACAACCCAAACACTCGACTGCAAATGTAAACAACTTTGGCGCCTTTAAATACTGCTAATAGCACCATCCTGATGGTCACCTCTCAAACTAGTGGCGGCAAAGTAAAAACGTACCGTATCACGGAAATTGCTGGACTGCCTGACTAAAGAGTTTCAACATGTATTTTGTTGCTAGCCTGTAAAACAATAAATCTAGAGCAAAACAATTACAATTTTTTTGGCCCATACCATACTCTACCTAAAATATAATCTTATAGTACAGGATGTCCAGAATGAAACGCATGTTTTACTTTATCAAGCTTTGTGAAGACTTATGCTTTGGTTACAGGTTTTAAATGCCATAGATGCCGGTGCAACTTCAATAGCTGTACGTGCTGATCTTAGGTATTTTAAATTTCAAGTTGTTGATAATGGACATGGAATGGACTTGGAGAATATTGATCGTGTGGGATCCAGGTATGTTATAATGTATAAAGTTATCTTCTGTAAATGTAGATTTGCTGCCCACTTGTGATAAGATAATCGTGAGTTGTAAATCAAACTTTAAAATTAATAGTAGGTTTAGCCTACTTATAACTTACAATCTGAACTGAAGTCAGGGGTATACACGAGTGGACCTTCACAGTGTACCAACATTTTTAACATTCAAGTCAGGTTTATATTTAACTACCATCTTGCTCATAGTACAAGTTAGCATTTAAGTGCTTTTTAATAACGTATTATGTATGGTAATAACACATTAGGCTCTACTAAAACATATCCAACATTATTGGTCAAAAGCATTCAAATTTCTAGAAAAATCTGGCTAATCCCCCTCCTTGCTCTCTCCTCTCCCATTTGTTTTTACTTTTGGACAAGCTTAACTCTTGAATAGTCATCTTGTGATTGATTTTGAGTAGGTGTAACCAACAAGCTCAACACCTTACTGGTAATGAAAATTTTTTCTTATCAAACTTTATTGAAAGCAAGTAGCTGGATTTTTTTTTCTAAGTACAGTACAAGCTCGAAAATCCGATGTTTGTTATTTGACATTCTCAGTAATCCGATGTTTGTATACCTTCAAAGGGTCTCCAAGCACTTGTTTATAATCTGTTGTTTCTTAAATTCTCACGCCCAGTGAGCTGACATTGTGAAAACTTTCAAAGAAATGATCCTGAAATATTTGTTAACAGTAGTAGTGGGTATTGTTAGAGCCAAATAATGTAAAAATATTTCACTTCAGGATACCAGTATCAAATTTGGTACAGTCCTTCTTTATGTATTCAAGAAACAAGAACCATTTAATAAATTGTGGGAAATTTAGTATGTTACTTTTTACGTATTTCTAGACCTAAATCAGTCAGGATACACAATTCTAGAAGGCCTTGTGGCCGCATGTGATGTCATCATCGAGATGGCAGTCACCTTCATAGTACTTTACAACCTTTATGTAATTATAGTTCAAGAACAATTTTCTTAACAGCTACATTGCAGCCAGAAGCAACTGCTATTATTGATAAGGCTGCCCTTGTCCACATACTTCTTTCCACCAAGGAACTCTACAACATTTGAGCAGTACAGTCAGACTAGTGTTCAACCATATGTCCAGAAGAGATTGAAATAAGTAAATTGAATTGGTGTAGTATTTGACCAGTACTTGAAATATAGTCTAAAGAGGGACATAAAGCAGTCAAATAGCTTTAAAACCTGGAGTGAAGATACCAATTAATTCCAAAAGGTTCCTCAGAGTTCAAGACAAAAATAAAGAAGAACTGTTTTGTCTCTTAGCAAATGATTTGACAGCAATGGAAATAGATGGGAAGAATGTGCTATGCACATATAAAGAAATAGTAATTACTTCAGATGATGGTATAAGTGTAGCCTCGATATCACCCAGCCCTTCATGGGGAAGTAGATGCTTGTCTTCTCTTGCAGGCATGGGATGCTTCCAAAAACAGTCCATTCTGATGTCATAGTGATAGCACTTTATGCATTCTCACAAATCTCTGCCCTACAATAGCTATGGATTGAATACGGAACTGGGATGAATGTCCAATATCTGCTTGTTCGTGAATTACACACTCAACTTCCCCGTGGAATACCAAGCTTGGTTCCCTTTTTCCATTGCTTCACAGGATGTGACACCTTTTTAGATGTTGGTAAAAAATTATTTGGAGAGCATGGATGTAATTTTGGGATATTGATAATGATTTCCAACAATATTTAGACAACCCAACAACACTTACGCCCAACAGTCTTGAATTCTCTGTGCTTCAGCATTTTGTGGTGCTTATGTATCATCCTACATCTACTGCAGAAGATGTTAATGAGGCTGAACGAATACTCTACCCAACAAAACAGCGGAATCGACAAAATCCCACCAACCTTTGAGAAATTGTTGCAACACTTGAAACATGTAATCTTGAAGTGTAAAACATGGAAAAAGGGTCTGACAGCTAATCCTATGCTTTTGGACCCATGTGCCTAGGGATGGGAAAAAAGTTATGACTTGACGTATGAATCTGTATGGACAACAATACCAGACATGAGCACATACTACAACCTGCAAGTGCTAGAGCAGCTGCTTAAGGACATTGTGTAGGCCTAAAGAGTGGACTTGGATGTACACTTATATTTATATGTGCCTGTGAAAGACATTACTCCAGAAAAGATGGCAACTAACTATTGCTATCAACCAATTCATTTGAAACATTCTTGATTTTATGTGTTATATTAATGAATTACATAGTTCTATAACTATGTAATGACAAATATCATATTTAATATATTTTATTTACATATTTTCTATATTTTCCTTTGGAAATTTAATTTACTTTCAAATTTTAATACAGTGGTAATTGAACTATAACTATGGGATATTTGTATGGTTCTGTTAAGTGGCCAGAAATTCTGATGACGTCATATGCCGCTGCAAGGTCTTGTGGGAGTTTATACTGGATTTGTTTTTCAATAAGTAAACAAGTGCCACTTAAAATTTCACGATAATTGATTAAGTGGTCCTTGCAATATAACTGTGTTAAAGTTGTGAGGTAGTGTAAAATGGCAGCCATTTTGATTGCATCATGACAGGCCACAGCGAGGGTTTCTGGGAGTGTCTCCAGTTTGATTTAGTATCTTGAATACATAAAGAACTATAACAAATTTGGTACTGGTATCCGGAAGTGAAATATTTTGCTACTAACAGTCCCCACTATAGTGGGAACTTCGAACAATGTATTCTAAGGGACCGTAAACTGATTGTGAGAGAAATTGTGGCCACTAATGAATGAAAACAGAAATAAAAAAGATTGGAAACCTGAAGATAATTTGCTTTTAGAAGAATCTAGATGACGGCAATACAAACTAAGAACATGAAACTTTTATGCAATGAAATCTAAGAATGGTTTGTGGAGAGTCCTGAACTTGAACTGATGGCAAAATTATATCAAGAACTTAGTCACAAACGGACACCACATTGCTTGCATTGCATAAATTAAGAAAGGATATAATGTAGTGTCTACAAAATATACTTCACTTGCAAAAAACAAACTACAGCTGAAAAATGTATAGTCAAGACTATACTCTATGGCATTTAAAATGATTGTCCGGTTAGCCTTGGATTTGAACAAAAACGTGTTTTTCTTCTACTTCTAGTAATCCAATATTAGGCTGGTTTTCATGGTGTAGGATTATCAAACTTTTCCCGTACTTACATGCGGGCTTTTATTTATGAATTTAAAATTACCTGAGTTAACTATGGTACATTTAAATTAAATAACCAAAGTATCTAATCAATCTGTTAGGTAAGTAACATTATTTATATGTTTATTATTAAAATCTAAGAATAAAATTTAGTGTACTCATTTTTACATTGTTAAGCAAATACATAGAGCTAAGTTTTATTAGTAAATATTTATCTTTAATCTGATAATAAGTTAATTAAGATAATATAATTTTAAATACTAAGATAATATACTTTAACTTGATTTAAATACCGGTAATCATTATAAAATACCTTAGTAGGTATTAATGTGTGTGCTACCAGATTTTAAAATTTGTCTCAGATTAATTCATTCAAATTAAATAGCTTCCTTCCTCTTTTATTCGTCCAGAATATCCTACATTAATGAAGTGGCGTTAAGGAAGGTATAATTTATAAGACATGATGGTGTATAAAGGACATTTGTGGGGAGAGAGATGGGAAAACTATTTAGTAAAAAAACACTTGACTGAGATTTTAACTACCTCAACCTTACTTTTATCAGCAGTTCAGTCTATTTTGAGAACAATGCTTTAGACCAGGCGACCATGAATGGAGGTAAATTAAATATATAACTTTCTAGAACTCATCCCTTATGAATTAACCTTATTTGAGAATGATTATGGCCGACAGGTACATGACGAGTAAATGCCACACCTTGCAAGACCTGTACAGCCACTTAGATTTCTTCGGGTTTCGCGGGGAAGCGCTGGCAAGCCTGAGGGAACTGAGTGGCATTTTAGCGCTAGAGTCCCGGCCATCAGGCAATGAACACACCTACTGCAAGATCTTCACGCATGGGAAATCTCATCGCGCTGGACTAGCCAACACTAAACGCCCTTCAGTTGGCACCACTGTCACTGTGACTGACTTCATGTACAACATGCCTGTTAGAAGGAAAAGAATAAAGGAAGCTGTGGATTTAGAAGAAATCAAATCTCAACTAGAGTGTATTGCACTGATGCATCCTCAGGTAATAATTGATCTCTCTTTAAGGGTCTACCTACCTGAACAAACATATCCTCACACCGTAGTATTGCTTGTGAAAATAGCTGCTTTAAAGCTCTAAAATTAATAAAACAATCCTCACATTTTTGGTGAGACTGTTAAAACTACTCTACTTGTTTGTAGAAGGTTTGTAAGCTTTTAGCCATTTACCAGAAATTTATATTTCACATTTGAAATGTCGCTGAAAATGAGATAAATATACTTTTTCATAAAGTTTTTTAAATACTAAAATAAAAAATGTAACCTAAGCCAAAGATTTTAAATTGAGGGATATATTTAGTTTTCATTTTTATGTGAAACCTGTTTTAAGATTAAATATTTCTTAAATAATATGGGATTTCTTTACGTCAGCAACATGTATCAGTGCTTCAGTAGACGACCACTGAAAGATGCATGGGTCTCACTCAGGGATGAAAAAAACTCAGGTTATCTTAAATAGACCCAACCCAGTTGGGTTTTATTGTTTTTTGGGAAGTTTTATTGAATTTTATTGGACTTTTTGGGGTTGAGTTAAATATATTGTGTATGCTATTTGATTAAACCAATAATTCAAATATATTAATTATTCGGAATCCAGAGAAACATATTTTAATTTTATTTAAATCTAGTTAGGGAAAGAGTTATAAGACATATAATAAAGGAAAACAAATATGTAACAATGTAATTCTTGGCAAAAATACTGTATAAGCTAAGAGGTTGAAAACAAGATTGTTTGTGTAGAAGGAATAGAAAGAGGACGGGGAAGGGGGGGGGGGGG
>CABFOW010001945.1:37567-47930 GCA_902141385.1 Timema californicum
CATACTGTTGAGTCAAGAATTTTAAGAAATGATCAGATCAGGGGAAATCAGGGAAAAAGTTGGGAATTTCGTTGCTCAAGTTGAGTAGACACCATGTGTTAGTTTTAATGTTCTAGGATTTTATAATTTGTTAAAAACTTTCACATTACTTGCAGCAATCAACAATATTATTAAATATCATCCTTTTGGATATTAATTAATAACACAGTGTAGGAACACTGCACAATAATGTAAAGTAAGTGATAGGGAAGGAAGCTAACCTGAAAGGATAATTAAGCTAGGCATAAAAAGGAACAAACACACTTCTTTCTTCATACAATCTAATACCTCTCACTTCTTCACACTTCCACAGTTACACATTGTTTTAATTTTCAAGGATATATCTTTTTCATATAAAGAGACACCTGCAAAACACAAAGAAAGATATTATTTGCAACTACATGCTTGAAGAAGTTTCCTCAAGCATGTAGTTGCATATAATATCTTCCTTTAAAAAGGTGCAAGTACATACTAGATTTAAAAACTTTATCTTTCAAATAAGAACGAAAAATAAAGTTTTGATCAACATATTGAAAGCATTTGGTTTGCAGCTTCATGCTCAATACGTGAGAAAATTTGTAAGTCCTGATAGTTCTTGATTTCTCCGTATTGTTTTCTGGATAGCTTTGAAATATATTTAGGAAAATAAATTTAAAAAAATCACAGTAAATTATTAAATTTACTTTTCCCCCTACTTAAGTTAATTCCCTAGGTTCATATAGTCCATCAAATAAGTAGTTTTCGAAAGAAAATATTGTAGAAGTTTTGGAAATAATTGGCTTAATAGGTCTTGAGGTGCTGTTTTCGAGGTCACATTATGCGACTACATTTTTTTGCCAGAACCTATAAAATACAAAAAGTGCAAAAAAAACCAGTTTTTTAATCTTTTTTGTGAATTTATTCGTTCCAATAGACATTTTGAAAACAAAAATTTCCATACTAAATTAAAGAAAGATAATTTATCTTAAATTTAGCTTTCATAAGTTTGTTTGTGGGATGAACGGTTTTGCCACTAAAGCGCCACAAATTTGAGTCAAATTTTTCAAATGAATGAAAAAGTACTTTTTGCCTCAACATTAATACAAAAATATTACTATAACTCCAAATCGTCTATTTTCTCAAAATATGATATTTTTAATAGTTTTTTGTTGTACAACTGCATGTGCATCCATTGAAAAATATAGATTTTGCGTTTACCGCAAAATTATTGCTTTTTTTTCTCTATATTTGATTATTCTAATTCTTGTTGCACATGCATATTTATTTTAAAAAAAATACTCATTTCCACACCACTCATGAGTTAGAGTATGTGGTGCTTTTTTTTATTATGTTGCCCCCAGAAGGCCTATTCCATGTAATTTTATTTTCCACCTTTATATTGCTGAAGATGGACCAGGTTCATCATCGATTTTGTGAGAGTTGGACTGGTAGGTAATATCCGTCTCAATATCCATTTCCTCATCCATTTCTTGTTCACATTTTTTCTCCATTCCTTCTTCTTGTTCTTCGTCGAGATCTTCCAGTTCAGCTTGTTGGTTAATGCAAGCATCATTACAGTTTGTGCAAATAATGGAGCACATAAGGCCGACCTTTCTGCATCCACATGCCCTCCCCCCCACCACATGCCCTCCCCCCCTGCCCCCCTTCTCAATATCCCTTCTTGCATTTGTAAGAAGTAAGTTTTAGCAAACTATCAAGGGATGGAGGGTAGGAACAGGAACTAACCCATCTTTGCTTTCTTTACATCATTTTGGTGGATTTTCCGAAGCTCCATACCATCTCTGGATCTGATGGTATGTCCAAAGGGAGTGCTCTCGTGCTGATGCTTTAGTCAGTGGTACAGAAGCAATGTTAAACGCACTGTTTTAGACTGATTTTACAAAGCACCGATGTCTATAATTGTTGAGGGTATACCCTCTTTGGCATTGTAACCATATAACTCGAGTATAGAACGTTCTACAGCCTTAGCTATTATCTCTTGATCATTTTTAGGTTCTGTAAATACCTTGATCATCTCTTTTAATTATGGATTTTTGTGGAGTATGTTGCAGAATTTCATTTTACCCTTGTTAAAGAGGGCTAATATGGTATCACAGCCACTGAATACTTGTAAGAACAGGATATTCTCAGCTATTGATTTTTCTTTCAGACTATTGTTAGAATATATTTGCTGCATAGTTTTTCCCTTTCCAGATTTGAAGAGATACACTTTGTTACATTTTGTTAGGGCTGTTAAGAAAACAAGAATATCCACATCTTCATCACCCGCAATTATCACTGAATAAAATTCAGGTGGCATGTTGATTGTTATCATGTTTATTAATGTGTCAGCATCTTCAATGGCTTGTTTGACTGTAAAGTTTTTAGCTTCAAGCCTGATCTTCAAAAATTCTACAAGCTGTCTTTTATTCTTATTGTTGGCAAGGAATTTTTCTTAGTATACGGTTGGTATCATTGCTTAATCAAAAAGTATTTTCGTCAAACTATGTTTTCGGGATTGTCATAATCACTCTACATATTTAGTACTATGATCGGCTACGTGTTCAGAATGCCCGCCAAACACAAGTATGGCATTCTCACTGTAGTATGAACGTATAAATGCAATGTAGCTATTATATATTGATGTGAATGACTCATCGTGATGCCAGACAACTCTATGTAATAAATATCCTTCATCAATGATGTTAGGGAAATTCCAAAAGTAATATCACTAGAATATTGCTGGAATGCCTTATACAAGAAAGATTTTGTACATTTACGCATAACTTCGCCATTGAACAGAGAAAGGCAATATATTGGCCCAACAACACACAGAAACTACAACCTAGCAGTCACTGTGAATAATCACTGAAAAATAATAATGCTTTCGCCCATCTCCAGTACTAACGTAGGTGGCAGATGTTTGAAGAAGGGTGAGAAGGAGAACAATGGACGTGAGAGAGGCGGGTCTCTACCTGTGTTAGAAACTATGGACTACCTTGTGACTATTTACACCTTTAAAATATACCATTCAATTATGCACAACATACTTTTGTATGCGTAGCAAAAAAGATTATTAAAAATAATCTCACATATTGGGAAAACAGAAGATTTGAAGTTATAATAATATGTATGTGTTAATTTTGCAGCGAAAAGTATATTTTTCATGAATTCAAAATATTGACCCAACTTCACGATGCTCTAGCGGCAAAACCGATCATCCCGCAAAAAACAATAACTTGCGAGACATATTATAGAGAATTTATCCTTCTGTAATATAGAATGGAATTTTGTTTCCGAAAAGTTTACTGGAATTGAGATATTTGCAAAAGACCTCTTTTTTTTAGGTCTGTCAAAAAATTTGGTTGCAAAATGTAACCTCGAAAACAGCATCTCAAGACCTATTAATCACATCAATTTCTAAAACTCCCGCAAAACTTTCTTCAAGGCTACTATTTTAACACCTATTTCCTGGACTAACATGGTTGTCATATATATGGATGAAAAGGTGATATACACCATGTTTAATTTACCTATAAATGGTCCGGTTATACAGTGAAATGACACCAAGTCAATCAACATTCAAAAGTATTAGTTAATTTTTGCACTTAAACCAAATTCGTTATCAAGCTATCTTTTCCCTTTCAATATAATTTAAGCACCTTAGGCATTAACACCTATTGGAAGTTCTGGTAACTATAAACTAGTTCCCAACCTATTATAAAGTTATTAAAACTTGATGGTGTAATTGTTAATGCTTGAGACCACCAAACTTAGCATAACCAGTTGGTAATTAATTATTGGAATTGTTGATAATCTCAGGCCTACATTTTTCAGAATCATTTAGTTTTATTTGTATACTTTATAAAATTTCACTTGTTTATTTGTTTCAGGTGTCAATCAGTCTTCGAAATGATGTAAAATACAACATAATAATGCAAACGCACAGAACCACGGATACACTCAAGGTCTTTTCCAACTTGTTTGGTGACAACATTTCAAATTCCCTTGTTCCTGTACTTTTTGAGTTGGATAGGTTCAAAGTTAGTGGCTATATTGGGAAAAATTCTCATCCTCAGAAAAACCTGCAATTTATTTATGTAAATAAGAGATTAGTCTTGAAGTCAAAATTACACAAACTTGTAAATGCTTTGCTGGCAAAAAGCTTTATTCTTAGGGCAAATGGCCCTTGGAGAAATGTCCCAATATCAAAGAAATTAGACTCGCATTTCTTCATTGCATGCTCACCCCCTGAAAAACGCAACAAGTATGGAGTTTATGTGTTGAATGTGGAATGCTCGTATTGTGACTATGATATAGCACTTGACCCAAGGAAGACTTTGATAGAATTCAAAGATTGGGATTCCATCCTTAAATGTACAGAGGAAGCGGTTCGTAGCTTTCTAGAAAGAGAGTCGCTTGTCTTTTCTGGGGATTTGGATAGTGACTATCGATCTTCTCCTTCTAAAGATGTCGGCAAACTTTGTGATGAGTCATTCATTTGTGAAATGGATCAACTTTCAAAAGAGTGTGCATTAGCATTGTCTAACCACACTTCAAAATTAATAGACACTAATACATTCGTGGATCCTCATAAAACTGTTGGTGTTGAGGCTTTGAATGGAGCTGGCATGGTTCATGGCTTACCTGCTAGAAGAAAAGCCTCTGTGAAAGAGAAAATACTACCTTCATCATTACCGCAAAGTCCCAACATGTTTAATACTGGTTTGAATGTTGATAACCAAGCATCAAAGTTGAACGTTTTTGAGTCCACATTAGTCACTGAAATAGAGAAATGTTCTGAAAATCCAATACCAAGTTCAACCTTCTCTGAAAGTATTCTATCAAGCAAAGGACTCAAGAGAAAATGTGACAAAAGTGATAAAAAAAGTAAAAAACATTTTGTAAAGCCAGCAATACCTCAGAAGAAACACAAATGCAATATGAATAAAATTAATAGCGTTTCAACAAGGGCTTCTTCTTTTAGTCTTAGTACAGGCTCAGAAGACCCTTTGTTTTCTTGTAAACATTACCTAACCAAAAGTAAACCTAAAGATGATCTTATATCCTTACCAAAGCTTACCAAAGATAAAATCAAGAATTTCTCATTTAAAAAAACCAAACAAAAGTTTCAGTTTCCTTTATTTCCAAGATCACCTTCTCTTGCCTCCAGTGATAGAAGCATTGTGTCCAAATTGGAGCTTATTAAAAAACAAAACCAGTTTGAATACCTAAATAAGTTCTCATTTGGAACATTGTTAGACAAAAGATTAACCTCTACAAAAATAACAACAGAACGTTCAGTTGCCGCCACTCAAACAAACTTAAGTGAAAATGATCTTAGGATTGATAGTAGTTGTATCTATGCCACACCTAAAAATATAAACAGTGAAGGTGAAGTGAGAAAAGTTACACAAACTAATAAATCAGGTTATGATAGCAAGGCTGTTCAAACTAATTTCTCTAGTGTGAGTATAGAGGGTAGGCTCACGCCTTGTGAATCTCATCGTAAAAATGGTTCTCGTTTTGTATGTGAAAGGAAAACAACCACGGCAGTTCAGACAAGTGCTTCTTTAGACAACAGGCCCGCGTTTTTCTCAGATATCATTGCATCAGTTCCAGAAAATGAGGATATGCTAGACACAGCATCTTATCCCATTTTGAGGCCCGCAAGTAGAATTATACCAAATGAAACTTGCCAACAAAAATCATTTTTATTTTCAAATAATACTACTAGTGAACCACTGTCACAAAATATAATTTCTGTTGAGAGTAATATTGGTGATCACACTATCGTACCTATTAGATCTAATCAAGAGGTTAGTAAAAAGACAAGCTCAGAACATGTATGTGTTACAGATGGTGTTAATATATATAGAAATAAACCTTCCAAAACCGTAACTTTCCATCTTGAAAAAAATACATGTTTGTCATTTAGTGGAACCAGTTGTGAAGAGGTTTCTCCTGTTCACAACTTGGATGTAGGCCAATCAAATGCCAGAACATTTTCTGAACATGATGCGCTTGTAAGAAGTGATAACATACATCAAGCTCAAAATAGCATACCAAGGACAAATATAAAAATTTATGATGCCACCAAAAACCCAAATCATCAAATGCTTTGTGTGAAAAATTACATGACAAGTTTAGATTTTCTTTGTACTGTGGGATCCACTATGAGAAGATTGAATCTCAACAAAAAAGTTGCAAACTCTTTTGATAGCTCTTGCAACTCAAGTCAGTCTCCTTTAGTGAATTCAATTAATTATTATTATAACTACACACTCAATGATGATTTCATAGACAGTGTTAGACAAAGAATGAAAAAACATGACAGACAGTTGAATGAAGAATTTGGCCTAGTCATTGATGACATTTCAAGTAGTGGCAATAATGACTTAAGTGAAAAAATACCTTCTTCCCCTCCTGTTGCAGATAATTTTACATGTTCACAATCCTTCCAACCATTGGATATTTCTCACACAAATGTTTCAGATTTACAAGAATGTGTGATTACAAATGAGCCCATTAATTGCATTATGCCTACCCCAGAAAACACGATAACTGACAAAACTCTTTCTGCAGAGTCTCATGATATTTCGACCACTAATGATCCCTACAATGGAGATAATGAGATCACCATTTCAGGTAGCACAAGCTCATTTGATCCAACAATGGCATTTAAAAACATTTGGGATAAAAGTAAAGAATTCTATTCATGTTATAATACCCTAAAAGCAACAAGCAATTTTGCTTCATATTCATATAAAAATAAAATATGTTTAGAAAATGATTGTCAAAGCTCTAATTTGTTATCAGACCCTTTGCTTCAAATTGCACAATCTTCAAATAAAGTTATCAGTGAAAATATAATTCAAGCAACACTTTTACAAAATAAAAATCATAATAACTCTATTAAACAGTCCAAAATACTTAATCATAATCAGCAATGTAATGATTACAATTCTGAAAATATATATTTAGTAAATTCTAAGTTGAATTATCTCGAACCAGAATCTAATACTAATATTTTACAAACAGAGCATACTAAAATGTCAACTCCAGTGACTGTTAGTTCTGGTAGCATCCCATGTGGACAAGCTGGTAAGACTCCTAACAACTTCCCTAGAATAATCTCACCCACATATTCAAAAGACTTATTTTCAAATTTGCCAACACAAATCAATAGTGGCACAACCAATTTGATAGATGAATCACCATTTCTCATCAAAGATCATCACATTGGTTCGTCTGAAATGATAATGAATGACATTTCCACAGAGCTTTCTTCAAAAGATTATGACACCACTGGTTCTCAAAATGATTATGTTGTAGAAGGCAATAAGTCAAAGCTATCTAGTCCTATTAAAGAAGTAAATAATTCAAACATGATAAACTTAACCCAACAAAGCAATAAACCCTGTCCATCAAGTACTTTTGTTTGTGAATCAATAAGCAACGGAAAAAGCAGTCCAATGATGCATGCAGCTAATGACTCAACAACACTAGCAGGTACAAAACGAAACAATGAAACCTCTCATGATAACAATTTGCCTTGTAAAAAGGTGTGTGTCGATGATGTAATTCTTACATTACCTTCTGGTACAAATAAATCATCATGTTTAAGTGCTAAACAAACAGATGTTCTTTCATTATCTGTTACCTCACAAGAGTTGATACATGCAATGGATGATGCTATGCAAAGCATATCAAACTGTGGCGTGTTAGCCAATTGTATACCACTAAACAATATGGCTGACACTGTTGCAGCCAATGCATTGGAGCCAATGCCTGAACTTCAAGTGGCTTGTCTCATTGACCTAGAACATTGCAAAGGATCAGAAGATTCTTCTAATATCAATCAATGGACGAAAACTATCGATAGTGAAGGCAGTGTTTTTTATGTTCACAAGAGAAGCGGCATCACATCATTTGATGCTCCAGTTCCAACGCAAGACCAGGTTTCTTTCTCGATGATAAATAGGTTTAGTTTCTTGCCAAAAGGAATGTCACCAATTATGAAAACATCAAGCTGTAAGCCTATTAATAATGATGCCAGTTTAATGCCGACCTCATGTCAAATTATGAAAGATGTAATCTCAAAGAGCAATTCTCTTCAAGATGAACTGGCTGTCATCAAATGGAGGGACTTGTTGGAAGTCCAAGATTCAGGTAGTTACTATTTTTATGCTAAATAATTTACTGAAAACAACAGTTTCTCCTTATGACAGCTATCATTCTCTTCACAAACTTTATTTCCATGTCCTCCACTGTCCTAGTCTTACATTCAGTGTACATGTTTTTGCTATGTATGTAACAACATGTACAAAGTACATCCTGTACAGCGCTTGCTTACACATCAAGGGCACTTCTCTTCTCCATAGAAGGTTTCTTACACAACTATAGAACAACTCCTCTTGTTGCCCTATTATTAGATACTTTCTACTTCCACCTTTCTCCTTAATCTTGCTTCCAAGATATTTTACATTTTATACCTTTCTCAGCTGTACTTCATCCAACTTTATAGATTTTTTAGGCCTTATCCTCTTCCTTGTCATTACCATTACTTCACGCTTTGCCATGCTAAATTTAATTACATGCTCTTTCACTTACTCATTCCATTCCTCTAGTTGCTCCTATACTTCCTCTTCCTTTCATCAAGTCATCAGCAAACATAATAGTTTTCATTCTTTCCTTCCAGAGTTTCCTTGCCACTTTATTGATGACCATTTCCATTGCCGTTACTAATAGTTAGCGGTGAGAGAACACTCTGCTGCTTCAACCCATTTTTTATTTGGAACTTCTTCATCCACCCCTTCTATGTCTTAACACAACTCATGTTATCCTCATATATACTATTTACTCTTATTATAACTCCTCTTTCCACTCATTATATGAATTGATTTTTACTAGTAGAGTTTTGTAAATTCCTTTGTGTTGAAAAGAGAGATTGTCTCCATATAATTTTACTAAACTGCTCCTTGTTTGGACATTTGAGTCTGCATTTTAGTGTAACACATTTTGTCCAGAGTCGTGTACTCATTTGAACATGGGTCGGCTGAGAAACCTCCTGCCAACAATTTTTACAGTAGCCCCGTGGCTTCTTTGGTGCTGACAGCTCACAGCTGACTTCTGAGAGTCAACATCTAGGTATATACCTAAATTTTGACTGTCAGATGTAACAGTTGCAAACACATGTTTTTTTCAGATCATATGGTTTGGCATAGGGATACATAATTTGGTCTGGTAACTTTTCAAAGCCGTCAGCTGTGAGCTGTTAGTCAGCACCAAAGAAGCCATTGGGCTACTGTACCTCTCTCGGCTTGTTTGGAAATATTTGCATGCAGAATGGTACAATAGTAAGTATGATTTAATATAAATGATGACTAAATAGTTATAAGCAGTATCCACACCTTCAGAGATTTATATTATATTTAATATTGTACCACTGTTTTTGGCAAAAACAAAATGAATTGAACAGCTGTGAATACTATGTGTCAAGGTAACCTTAGGTACACATGCTATAGATTTGCTAGACATGGTATAGAATATAAACAAATATTTAAAGTAGTTCTTCACTGAAGATTATTAAAGATAATAATAATATTTCAATTCCAGAAATGAATAAAACGTTAATCAAATGCTCAAAAATAAAATTTATATTTCTGTATGTATATATATATATTTCTGTATATATACACATACAGAAATGAATAAAACGTTAATCAAATGCTCAAAAATAATATATATATATATATACACACACACAGAAATGAATAAAACGTTAATAAAATGTGTTATGGTATAATAATTGTAAATATTGCTTTTATGTTTTTACAAGCACGTAATATTAGTGGGGTTTTCTACTGACCTAGAAGTTTGGTGCCCAAGTGTTTTCAGCCACACATAAAGCATTGAAATAGTATTAATATCTTTAGTAATCTTCAGTGAAGAACTACTTTAAATATTTTTTTATATTCTATACCATGTCTAGCAAATCTATAGCATGTGTATCCAAGGTTTCCTTGACACATAGTATTCACAGCTGTTCAATTTATTTTGTTTTTCCCAAAAACAGTGGTGCATTAAATATAATATAAATCTCTGAAGGTGTGGATACTGCTTATAATTATTTAATCATCATTTATATTATATCATACTTACTATTGTACCATTCTGCATGCAAATATTTCTAAACAAGCCGAGAGAGGTACAGTAGCCCAATGGCTTCTTTGGTGCTGACTAACAGCTCACAGCTGACGGCTTTGAAAAGTTACCAGACCAAATTATGTATCCCTATGCCAAACCATATGATCTGAAAAAAACATGTGTTTGCAACTGTTAC
>CABFOW010001945.1:54415-89623 GCA_902141385.1 Timema californicum
AGTGTTTTTACAACAATGTATGAGGTTTGGTTGTTAAATCACCGGACTCATGCTCTAAAAAATTGTATTTACAAAATTACTCAATGGACATGTTATCACCTTCATTATAGTCCCCTCCCCGATCCCTACACCTCACCATACGAATCTTCCACTATTGGAAGCAATGTTTCAGGTCCTTTTCTGAGAGGCTGTTCTTGAGCTTCGTCGCTTTTCCTTCACAGTATCAACAAAGTTGAAACGGGTTCCTTTTAGTGCAGACTTGGTCTTCGGGAACAGAAAAAAGTCACAAAAGGTTAGATCAGGTGAGTAAGGTGGATGTTCCAACACGGGAATCTTGTGCTTCGCCAAAAACCTCTGGATAGACAGCGCTTTATGTGCTGGTGCGTTGTCCTGATTAAGAATCCACAAGCTGTTCTTCCACATTTCAGATCTTCTTCGTCTTATGCATTCAGGAAGGGTTGTCAAAACCTCCTTATAGTAAACCTGGCTAACAATCTAATCTTCAGGTACCCAATCAATGTGAACAATCCCTCGGGTATCGCGATATCAAAATTATCATCATTGCTTTGAATTTTGACTTGCTCAGTGAACAATCCCTCGGGTATCGCGATATCAAAATTATCATCATTGCTTTGAATTTTGACTCGCTCATCCGTGCTTTCTTTTATCTTGGTGAACTGGAACTCTTCCAATGCATGGATTGGCGCTTAGTTTCAGGGTCGAACTGAAAAAACCATGGTTTGTCACAAGTTATCACATTTGTTAAAAAGTTTGGATCATTTTCGATATTATGAAAGGTGTCAGCACAAATGTCAATTCGAGTTTCCTTTTGCTCAGGACTGAGCAGTTTTGGCACCATTTTAGAGCAAACCTTTTTCATGTGTAGATTTCCATTTAAAATTTGTAGAACAGTTTCTTTATTGATACTAACTAATTCAGAAATTTCTCGAATATTCAGGCATCGATTTTTTCAAACAATTTCACTCACTTTTTCAATATTAACATTCAATTTGGATGTGCGAGGACGGCCAGGACGTGGATCGTCTTCCGTCTGTTTCCTCCCCTCCTTAAATTTTTTAAACCAATCGAACACTTGAGTACAAGATAAACACTGATCACCATAAACTTCCTTTAACAAATTGTACGTTTCTGTAGCGGATTTCCCAAGTTTTACAAGAAACTTCATGTTGACACGCTGCCCACCTTTTACACTTAACATAATTCCAATGGAGCTCGGGTACACAGTCCACTCCGAACAAAGGCTACGTTTGTACTGTTGGTCACATGACCTTGAAATTTGGAAGGTAGAGGGAGAAAATAACATAGATCAATATTTGACACTGCTGGTTGTTGATGAGACCTCAGATAAGTGACAAAAAAATGAGTCTGGTTATTTAGTAGCCACACCTCGTATAGACCTATAATTTGGTTTCACAAATCTTACAAGTTTTTATTATTCAAGTCAGAAAATTAGATTTATTGGTGTGCTCTTTGGTGGTCACATATGTTATTATTTTCTTAGTGTTTCTGTAGAAGTGTATGCTCTGATTTATGCTTTTTGGTGAAATGTAATGATGCTCTCTTTACTTTTTCTTGGCCTATTGAAAAGATAAAATATTGTGATTGTTAAAAAAATCAAACCTAAAATTTTGAGAAATTAACCTTCACCCACTGAAACATAAAAGTGGTTTTCGCAATGCCGTGTGCATCTATCTATATCTCAGCGTAGAGCCAAAACTATTTTAAAGATCAACCAAGGAAAGTTGTAGTACTATTAGAAATAAAAATATTTTAATCTGGAATATATTTTATAAAACCAATAGTTTATTATCCATAAGCAAGCATTTGTGTATGTATACATACATATATATATATATATATATATATATAAAAGAATAATATATTATGTTATAGGGCACACTGACACACAACACTAATTGCCGAGGACAGGGAGATTGAGGTTCGAATCTCGGTCGAGTGAATTGAGGAGAATTTTTCCTAAATAATTTTCCACTCTCTCTCCATGCAAATATGGGTTCACTTAATCTAAATTCAACCTTACCATTTCCTAATCTATTAGCGTAATTAGTACTTAAGCATATAAACCGGACGGGTAGTAGGACGTGGTGCTAAATTAAAAAATCATCCCTTCTGACATCTGATGTCATACTATTAGGAAATTTTAACTATAATATTATTGGACATAAAAATAATTTTTTGTTGGAATTAATGAGCAAATATAGTTTGAAACCCATTCTGAAGTGTGACGAATCAATGACAAACAACAATACACAGATGTATGTAATTTTCAGAAATATGACAGTAACCACATTTAGAGTAACCAAAATATGTTTTTCAGACCATAAACCAATTTACTGCATCTTTGATAAATAACATTTTCATAAATTGAAACATGTAAAGCAGATCCCAGTTTCCAAGCTTTCAGCAAATGGTTCAAATCTCATTTTATTAAGCTCTTTGAAATATGAAAATTTTGAATTCCTGTTTGGTGGACAGGGATGTGTTTCTATTCTCAATGTTTCTATATCAGTGTATATTATTTTAATCATGTTCTTATTTGGAGTGTTGATGCTACAATGTACTGTACATTATTCCATTAAGAAATCTTACGAGTTTTTAGTAAATGTATCTTTATTTTAAGATAAAAAGAGAAGGAAGTTTCTGCGGTGCGTCGTACCATTTATTTCTCTGAAGCATTGAGTTGTGTAATGATTGCTGCATATTTTCCTTCGTCAAAGTCACATGTTCTAAACATTAACTCACACCAATCATTTGTAAGAAAAGTAAAATTTAATTCATTTAATATCCCCTAAAGTACCCGGGAAAATTTAAATCCACTCTTGAAATCCTGGAAATTACAGATAATTTTGTAATAAGAAAATAGTTGAATTCCTGAAATTAAACTTCTCTGGTATTTACTTTTGAATGGTTATGTTGGTAGTACAGTTTCAGGAGAGCCAGAGAGGAGGCTATCTCCTGAAACCACACTTTCAGCCAGCTGTCAGATAGCAACCATGTTCAACCATGGAAGTTGGATTTGACTGAAAGTGCGGGTCATCTTATTCTTAAATATTTATTATTGGCTTAATGGTACTATAGTATCAATATTATTATTATTATTAGCACCGCGTCTTACTGCCCGTTTGGGTTACACGCATAGTATCAATAAAAAGTGCTATCTAGCGAGTATAATATTACATCTCTAAGGATTTATTTATAATTGGCGTTTTTATAACTTATTGAAAGATCAAAAGATATATTAATGGAACCATTATGCTTTTTGTTTTGCGGTTGTGGCAACAAGATATATTATAGTACATGAGATAATTAATTAAAAAGTATTATTTTCACACTTGTATTTTGTTATAACTAGCCACAAAAAAAAAGTTTTTGTAACTTAGAGAGAAACACAAAATGTTATTTTCAAAATAAAATGTTTTTAGTTTGTAAACAGACTATACACAAACGCTAAGTCGCTTTTTATGACATCTTCAACCATCCTTGTTTTGGCTGATTTGTCATGTTAATTTCAAAAGATCACGCCGCATTTTAGAAGCTCTCGTTTGAAATGCACTTCTACAAAAATAAACCTATCCAAACGTTTATTTTCCTAAGTTCTTGTTTCAATTATGTAAAAAGGTTAGAAATTTAAAATACATTGTTTGGGTAAATGTTCTGGTAGCCAAAAGAAACAACAAATCATCATAATATGATCTTGCAGATCACATGGTTTGGTGAATGGATATATGGTAACTTCCTAGTGGTCAGATACCATCTCTTCTACTGTGGCTGCCCTATACCTAATATGGCCCGGAGGGGGCTTGCTGCAGTGGAATTCTGGCTTTTACACAAAATACTTAACATAAATTTTGTGTTTTATTATATTTTATTTACATAATATTTTAACCATTTACATTGAAAAAAATACAAAAGTTTGCTTCAGTTATTAAATTATTTGTTATCAAGACAGTGCTCACCGACTCAAAAGAGTTAGGTTCAGAAACACAGTAAAAAACAAACAAAAAATCTAACCTGTTATTTGTGTTTGTTGTGAACAGAGTGCCAGAAAACTTTTCTCTGTGAGGTTGAGGCCTTTGAGAAATAAAAGGGTATAACAGTTACATGAATCTAAACAAAGGTCCCCTCAGACCATAAGGTTCCATGAGAACACATCTAGAGCGTTTCAAAATAATAATTTCCTCAGCAACCTTAAGGTCTTATAATAATACATTTTCATTTGAAATAAAAATTATAGGATTATATCCTGCACCTAAATCTTATAAATAAAAATATAGTTATACATATACATTACTGTTTACATTATACTATTATATATTATACATAATATACATATATTTCACTTAAGTACTATGCAATATCAAAATAAATTTATTTCAAGGTTATAAAGCTACATATTAATAAAGAATACATTAGTTACAAATTCTGAATAAAAGAGTAAATTACATATGCACACTAATAAGGTTGGTTGAAGAAATTTAGAATCTAGAGAAAAAGTGCTCTCATTTGAATGGTGTAAGCGTGTAAAATCACCCTTGGTACAAGTCCACTGAGGCGGGGTCTAACATTTTTATAATAGATTTAAATGAATTGAGACTGTATGTGATATTTTCACTAAAGTTCGTTCACGGTAGGAGTTTACCTGGGAAAGGACTTTTTTCCCTACCAGAAATCTATTATATAGTAGGATATTGGTAAGAAAAAATACCTTTCAGAGGTAAACTCCTACCGTGAATGAAGTATACATGTGCTGCTTTTTTTTACTTGATACAGGGTTTGAACATACAAAGTTTAATGACTCGGCTTCATTTGAGAATGGACTGACGCCAGAGTTAGGGGTCACACCCTTCCTTGACTCACTTAATCATTTAAATAAAACTAGATGCAAGTTTTGGATAAATTGTAATATTAATAGTCTTAAGCTTCCCATTAATGACTTAAATTATCTATTATAAATAAGCAATTTAAAGAGGATACATTTTTAGAAAATGAACCAACAATTACCTGTAAATAAAATTAAAGAATAAATCTTCCTTTACTCGCCCACTTTGGTGGCCGCATGGTATAAGGCATCCCTCTCTCAATAGTCTAGACTGCCAATGACAAGGAGTTAGGGATTTGGATGCTTATTGGATCTACTGAGGGTAGTTTTCTCTAAATGGTTTCCCACTCTCCCTCCATACAAATACATGCACACTTGCTCTAAAATTCAACCTTACTCAACCCTGCCACATTCGTGCAGTTAGTACATATGTGTACAACTCTAGCTAATAGTAAAATGTGGTGGCAGGCAAAAAACCACTTACTCGTTTGTAATTGAGCCTCGAAAAGTTGTTTATAATATTTGTGCTACCAACTTAAACTTAAACTAACTTATATATTTAAACTAGCTAAAATACCCAGTGTTGCCCCAGAGAAATGGTTTCAGTTTANTACCAGAAATCTATTATATAGTAGGATATTGGTAAGAAAAAATACCTTTCAGAGGTAAACTCCTACCGTGAATGAAGTATACATGTGCTGCTTTTTTTTACTTGATACAGGGTTTGAACATACAAAGTTTAATGACTCGGCTTCATTTGAGAATGGACTGACGCCAGAGTTAGGGGTCACACCCTTCCTTGACTCACTTAATCATTTAAATAAAACTATATGCAAGTTTTGGATAAATTGTAATATTAATAGTCTTAAGCTTCCCATTAATGACTTAAATTATCTATTATAAATAAGTAATTTAAAGAGGATACATTTTTAGAAAATGAACCAACAATTACCTGTAAATAAAATTAAAGAATAAATCTTCCTTTACTCGCCCACTTTGGTGGCCGCATGGTATAAGGCATCCCTCTCTCAATAGTCTAGACTGCCAATGACAAGGAGTTAGGGATTTGGATGCTTATTGGATCTACTGAGGGTAGTTTTCTCTAAATGGTTTCCCACTCTCCCTCCATACAAATACATGCACACTTGCTCTAAAATTCAACCTTACTCAACCCTGCCACATTCGTGCAGTTAGTACATATGTGTACAACTCTAGCTAATAGTAAAATGTGGTGGCAGGCAAAAAACCACTTACTCGTTTGTAATTGAGCCTCGAAAAGTTGTTTATAATATCTGTGCTACCAACTTAAACTTAAACTAACTTATATATTTAAACTAGCTAAAATACCCAGTGTTGCCCCAGAGAAATGGTTTCAGTTTAATGATTGTACATGAAAGGTAATTTTAGAGTTAGTGAGCTGACCTGCTTTTTAATTAATTTTAAAATTCTGGCTTTGAAATGAACATGTTTGTGCATAGAGGTTATTAATTGTTTAAATTTCAGATTTCTGCATCTAGTAGATATCATGCAATTCTCATTAACAAACAAACAAACTTCTTATTTTTATTTTATTAATATAGATAATGTTTATTTAATTTTAAAGAGATGTATCTTTGTTTTGTTTCAGACTATCAAATTGATGGTTGCAACACCCATTTCAGGTCCACTGAAATTATCCCACCCTTGTCTCTCAGTTTGAGTTCTAAAGACGTCCGCATCCTCTCTAGTTTTGAGGAAGAATTTGGAAGACTTGGCCTTTATTACCAACTTACAAATGAAACACAAATTTATGTTACCAAGATCCCCACTTGTTTGAAAGCCAGAGAATCTCGTGAGGTAAGGGGGAAGACCTTAAAAAGGCTTTGAAATTTTCAGAATAATAAAACTGTTTAGTAAGTTAGTAAATTAATTAAATTTTTGATGATAGGGTAAGATATATTTATGCATTTACTTAAAAGATAGACATTATGGTTGGGGCTAGTGCTCTAGATATTGGCCATTCGACCTTATCTTACCTCTGTTCTCTTGGCTTATGGAGGAATTCATTTCTGAGGTGGGGATATCATTAAGATGAATTTTACTATCCCCAGGTGTGAGTGTATGTGAATGTAACCAAAGAGAAAAGTTTTGATTAGTTCATGTATGGGGCTGGATGAAATACTGACTCCTATGCTGATCTGAAGAAAGGGAGAACTGCAGGGGTTAACAAATAGGACACAGATGGGAAGAAGGAAGAGGAGGGAGGCAATATGGACACCAGGGAAACAAGCTAGGAGGTACCGGAGACCAGTAAGGATATCTACAGGAACAATTATGTGGGACCTGTAGGAAGATCAGTTCTATGCTCACCAAGGTTAAGGCCAGTTAAGAAGCGCAGTATGACATCAAGAAGTTCATACAAGAGCTGTATACAGGAATTTCCTTTAAGGATGGGAGGATAGCCCATATGGAGATAGAGAATAGCAGATTGAGGCAGGAGCTCAAAAATAGCCAATAGAAGATAACGCCCAAGCCTACCTTTGCCCAAATTGCTGCTGTTAAAACATCCCTAGGAGTGTCACTAGCTCCAGCCCAGAGAATTATGAGAGAACAGGAGAGGAAGGTGAGTCAGGTCGTCATATCATCCAACAAAGGAGAGAATGAAAAAGCAATCCAACAAAAAGTAATGGGGAAAATAGATCCATCCAAGGAGAGGATTATGATAATATCTATTGGACCGGCAGGCAAAATTGTAACGGCAGAGACTGAGTCAAAGGATGATATAAATTAGATTAAATATAGAATTAGTAAGATTGAGGATTTAAAATGTGAGGGGCCGAAGAAAAAACCCGTTACTGACAATCTTTGACGTGCATACAGAAATGACAATAAGAGATGAAAACAACTATTTATAGTCAGAACTTTGAGGATAGGATTGATAGAAAAGACTTTGTAAAGGTGTTCAAACCAAAATTCAAGACTGGGCCAAGAGAAAGAAGAATGGTGAACCATGTGGTTGAGGTTTCTCCGAAAGTCCGGAATCTCATGGTGAACACACGAATCTACATGTAGTTTAACTGTGTGTCATTGAAGGACTACCTTGTAGTTACCAGATGCAACAAATGAAGGGACCTCGGCCACATGGCCAAGTTTTGCCCAAAGCAGGATATGGTGTGTGGGCAATGCGGGAAGGATGGTCACAAAGTAGAAAATTGCAAAGAGAAAGTTAAAACTTACATGCCTTGCAGTAGCAGGGAAAAACAAATTGTATGCACCCTAATCACCATGCATGTCCTACATACCAAATGCTGTTAGATTGACTTATTAAAAGGACTAACTATGACTAGTACAGAATTTAGAGAGATGACAGACTTACTTTCACAAATAGTGGACAGGCTAGGTCAAATACATAAGGACATAATATATATGGCTAAAGTAAAGAGGGAGAAATCTAAATCCCCCTCCAGAGTGAAAAGAAATATGATTTGGTCAAAACAATATGGAGAAAAGGATAAGAGAACTCAAGAGACCAATCACATAGTAATAAAATCTGGGGAGGGAACAGATAAATCAGGTGAAAAAAGTAAGAGTGAACCTCTGAATGTTGGGGATATTAGCAATGTTCATGTATTTCTTCAAAATATAGCCTTGTACAATGTTTCGTTGGAACCGGTCGATGTAGGGATATTATATATAAGGAGGGAGAGATGAGCATGGAGAATGTTGATAGGTATGTAAATTATGCATATATAGTGATACACCCTTGGACTATTGGGCTTTACAAGGAAGTCTTGGAATATCTAAGCCAATACGGTCCGGGTGTAACATGAGCATTCTACTCAAAGATTAATATAGAAGCATTAATTCGCAAAATGTTAATGTATAGGCGTAAATATACATATGGTTGGGAAGAGAGAGTTGCAAGTGATGATGGTGATAGAGGAAGAAAATTCTCGCGGTATTCAACAACGCAGAATGAAAGCATGTACTATTTCCGGAACTACGAGGTGGTGTTATCTAGGCTGATAGGAGCATCTTCTCTGACTAAATTCATAAATGGGGGAGACAGGAAAAATATGGGGATACCTTGAAGATATGGGAATATAGTACAGGAGGGAGCAATAGTAGGGTTGGTTGGGCTGAACTTGAGATATCCAGGATAAGGATATAGGCTGTACTGTGGACTTGAGGATGCCGAAGGTGTCTTTAAGTGCATAAGGAAGTACTTTATATCCTCTGCAAAGGTAACTGAGGAAGAACACATAGAGGCAAATTTTTAGCCCTTTCATCTCGAGTGTAATCTATGAATTTAGAATAAGGAAATGCTTCAGGCAGAAGCCAAACATTAGGCAAAAAAGGGTAGGAAAACCAGTACACCTGCAAGTAATAGGATTTGGTATGGGAGTATTGTGTGGGTATATTTATCAGCAAGAAAACTACTATAGGGTAATAAGAAAGGTAATAATAGAGGAGCTAGTTGATAGAAAAGCCAGAACCAAACTGATAGATCACATCGAATTTCTATAAATGGATGGCATAGGAACATTTCAGGGACCATGAGGAAATATGTAAAAAACCTGGAACGCTAATAATTTCTAGCAAGAGGCCTCCATATGAAAAGTATGATAAATACAAAAAGTATGGAGAGGTGGAAAATCAAGGATTCCTGATCACATTCTATGCATGGGATGGCAATAGCTGGCCAGGAAATAAATTCTGGGTTGGCCATTATGTATCGACTGGAGAGACTGCTGCTACAGCTTCTACATACATAGCCCAATTACACAACCCAGTGTTTAATGTACAATTACAGGGGAACTACCGTATTATAGGGGTGGGAGACAAAATAAATAATAAACTGAAGGAAACTCAGACGGAGGAAAAAGGGGTATTAAAGACTGGAATAGCTGAGACTGTATCAGAAATGGTATCCATCCCAAATAAGGAACCAGTATTGGTAAGGTGAGGAATAGAAAGTATGAAGGAAAAGGCTAAAACAATATCATCGATTGTTGTGGCAGAAAAAGTCAAAAGCGAAAGAGACAGAAATAAAAAAAAAAGTTTGGAAACTGGAGGAAAGGAGTAGAATATGTTAGGAACAAGGGAAACAAGATGAAAAAGAGGGCATAGACCAACTTGTGACAACAAAAAAGGCATGCCAAAGAGTGGAAAGAGACAGTTGTGATAGTACAGTAAATCTAGAGGAAGGGGACGTGAAGATTACTGACGTAGTTCCACACTTCTATCCAAAATTAGAGGAAAACCTTCAGCTATCAAGTTTGGAAGATCATCACAACCTTAATTGAGCTCTTCGTGTCACTTAGTAAGGAAGAGCCACGAGAAAGGTAATACGATAACGTTTCCAACACCGGAGGCGCAGGACAGAATACAGTTAAAAGCAGTAAATTTACCCACAGATACATCAAAATGAAGGTAAATTGTAAACAAAGTCTTTAAAAGAAGGGAGGGAGAGGGGGCTTTAGAAGAGGTTTATAAGCACGTCGTTCAAGCACACAGTCGCACTGCGTTTGATGCAAAAGAGAAATGGCCGGGATGTTACATTGATGCGTACCATTAGTGATGGGAGAAAACAAGAAAATAGGAATCAAAATAGTAAAAATGAATGCAATGCAAAGTGCAGTCGTGATGCAAGAAATGAAGAAGGTGGTGGAAGGAAAGGTGTTGGATGTTGTGTGCCTACAGGAGCTCTACAGCACCAGAATCGAAATCATTCCGCATATGCCAAAATACGCCAGAATTATATTGAATGGGAAGGCACCAATGAGTGTCGTTATAGTGCTCAACAGACACATAACAATATCAAAGATTAATCAATTTTTCAATGAGAAGGTCATATGTGTGGAAATTCGAACTGGGATTGATGGATGTTTACTAGTTAACATGTATTTTCATTTCCGAGAGAAAATAGAACCTTATATAGAACAACTAGAAAAAATAGATGAGGCATTCCCTAATATATTAGTTGTATACATGATAGATGCAAATACCAAGTTTCCACTCTGGCATAGCAATGACATAAGAAGGGAAGATGGTAGAATAAGAGGGTATAGGGCGTATCAAAAGAGGGAAACTACTAGAGGATACAATAACAACACGGCATCTGGAGGTGGTAAACCAGCCAGTAAATCCTGCAAAATATGTAGGAAGAGCAGGAGCCAGCTCTAACATTGATGTCACCTTGTGTAATGTGGAAACAAGAGAACTAATAGGGAATTGGCAAGTGCATGATTGTGAAACATCCAGAGGCTGATAGGAGAATCTTCTCTGACTAAATTCATAAATGGGGGAGACAGGAAATTATGGGGATACTTTGAAGAGATGGGAATATAGTACAGGAGGGAGCAATAGTAGGGTTGGTTGGGTCGAACTTGAGATATCCAGGAAAAGGATATAGGCTGTACTGTGTACTTGAGGATGCCGAAGATGTCTTTAAGTGCATAAGGAAGTACTTTATATCCTCTGCAAAGGAAACAGAGAAGAACAGATAGCGGCAAATTTTGACCCTCCTATCTCGAGTGTAATCTATGAATTTAAAATAAAGATCATAGTGGAAATGCTGCTGGCCGAAGCCAAAATTTGGGCAAAAAGGGTAGTAAAACCAATAAACCTGCAAGAAATAGGATTTGGTATGGGAGTTTTGTGTGGGTCTATTTATCAGCAAGGACACTACTATAGGGTAATAAGAAAGGTAATAATAGAGGAGCTAGTTAATATAAAAGCCAGAACTATACTTATAGATTGCACCGAATTTCTGCGGATGGATGGCATAATGGAAGAGTTCAGGGACCATGAGAAAATTTGTTAAAAAAAACCCAAGAACACTAATAACTTCGAGCAAGCGGCCTACATAACAAAAGTATGAAAAATACAAAAAGTATGGAGAGGTGGAAAATCAAGGATTCCTGATCACATTCTATGCATGGGATGGCAATAGCTGGCCAGGAAATGAATCCTGGGATGGCCATTACGGGTCGACAGGAGACGCTGCTTCTGCAGCTTCTAAATACATAGCCCAATTACACAATCCAGTGATTAATGTATGATTACAGGGACACTACTGTATTATAGGAGCGGAAGACAAGATAAATAATAGACCGAAGGAAGCTCAGATGAAAGAAAAATGGTGATTAAAGACTGAAATAGCTGAGACTGTATCAGAAATGGTATCCAACCCAAATAAGGAACTAGTATTGGTAAGGTGAGGAATAGAAAGTGGGGAGGAAAAGGCTAAAACAATATCGATTGTTGTGGCAGATAAAACCAAAATTGAAAGAGACGAGAAGAAAATAGGAGGAGTGGTGTTGAAACTGAAGGAAAGGAGCAGGAAATTGTAAAGAACAAGTGAAACAAGAAGAAAAAGAGGACAAGGACCAACTTGTGACAACAAAAAGGCATGATAAGGAGTGTAAAGAGTCAGTTGTGATAGTATAGTAAATCTAGAGGAAGGGTACGTGAAGATTACTGACATAGTGCCGCACTTTTATTACAAATCAGAGAAAAACCTTCAGCTACCAAGTTTGGAAGATCATAACAACCTTAATCGGGCTCTTTGACAATTAGTAAGGAAGAGCGATAAGAAAGGTAACACGATAACGTTTCCAACACCGAAAGCGCAGGACATAATACAGTTAAAAGTGGCAAATTTACCCACAGATACATCCAAATTAAGGGAAATTGTAAACAAAATCTTTAAAAGAAGGGAGGAAGATGGGAATTTGGAAGAGGTTTATAAGCACCTCGCAAACACAAGGTCACTCTGTGTTAGATGCAAAAGAGAAATGGATGAGATGTTACATTCACGCGTACCGTTAGTGATGGGAGAAAACAAGAAAATAGGAATCAAAATAGTAAAAATGAATGCAATGCAAAGTGTGATCGTGATGCAAGAATTGAGGAAGGTGGTGGAAGAAAAGGCGTTGGATGTTGTGTGCCTACAGGAACCCTACAGCACCAGAAACGAAATTATCCAGCATATGCCAAAATACGCCAGAATTATATCGAATGGGAAGGCACCAATGAGTGTCAACAGGCACTTAAAAGTAACAAGGATTAATCAATTTTTCAATGAGAAGGTCATATGTGTGGAAATTCGAACTGAGATCAGTGTATGTTTACTAGTTAACAAGTATTTTCTGTTCCAAGAGGAAATATAACTTTATATAGAACAACTAGAAAAAATAGATGAAGCATTCCCTAATATATTAGTTGTATACATGATGGATGCAAATACCAAGTCTCCACTCTGGCATAGCAATGACATAAGAAGGGATGATGGTAGAATAAGAGGGTATAGGGCGTTTCAAAGAGAGAAACTACTAGAGGATACAATGACATCAAGGTATCTGGAGGGGGTAGACCTACCAGGAAATCTTGCAACGTATGTAGGAAGGGCAGGAGCCAACTCTAACAATGATGTCACCTTGTGTAGTGTGGAAGCAAGAGAACTAATAGGGAATTGGCAAGTGCATGATTGTGATACATCCAGCAATCATAATCTGATAACTTTGGAACTGGGTAAAGAAGTAGACAGGGAAAATGTAGACACGCGACTCCTCTACGACCTTAAAAAGGCAGATTGGGAAAGTTAAGAAGAGAACTAGTACTACCACAACCTGTGTCACAGGGAGACAACATGAACCTAAAAGTGTAGGAAGTCACGAGATGTGTAATAAATCGACCATGGAATGAGCAGCTGCAAAAGCTACGTGGGTATGCAAGAAGAGCAAGACGAGAATACCAAAGCTGCCTAGAACCAGCAGGAAGACTCCTACTATTGAATATATACTGGAAAAGGAAGGAAGAATTCGAAAATACATTGAAGATTGTTAAAAAATTATAGCTGGGAAAGATTTGTTCAAGAAGAATTGAGGAAGTATGCATGAGGTGTACCCTTTCAGATTTTAGCATGGAAAATTATACCCCCAGCTGTCATTTCAACACTCAAGAAACCAGGAGGAGGAATGACTACTTGTTGGGAGAAATCGGCTAGGCTATTAATGGATGTGTTGCTCCCTGATGATAATCCGGAGGAGGGTGATGAGGCGAATGAAAGTGGCATATAATAATGAAAACGTGCTAGTGGAACCAGTAACACAGGACGAGATTAAAAGGATAATAACAGGAATGAAAAGAAAGAAGGCACCTGGACCTGGTGGAATCAGGGTAGAGGTGATTCAGAAAATGAGTAAACAGATAGCACCCTTTATGGCCCAGCTCATGAATGAGTGCTTGGCTCAGGGCAGAATCCCAAATGTTTGGAAGCGGAGTGAAGTGGTAATTTTTAGTAAAGGGGAAGACAAAGACCCGCAACTCCCAAAATCATACAGATCGATATGTTTTATGAATGTATGTGCAAAACTGCAGGAGAAAATTCTATGTAAGAGACTGCAAAAACATAGAAAGGAGGTGGGAATGCACCCCCAACAGTACGGTGTTAGAAAGGGCAGGTCTACAAAGGATGCAATCTGTGCTGCTTTTATCCTGGTAGAAAAATCTAGGGCAAAATATACATATAGGAATATTTGTGGACATCTCACATGCATTTGATAACCTTTGGTGGCCAGCCTTATTAATAAGATTAAGAGAACTAAACTGTCCGGGGCGTCACTATAGAAGCTTTAATGACTACTCTAGGGACAGATATACAAACCTGAGACTCCCAGGGATAACAATAAGCAAAAAATTAACAAAAAGATGCCCACAAGGATCGGTCAGTGGTCCGATATTTTGGGACTTGGTCTCGAGCTTGGGTTGCTAGAGATTAAAGAACTCCCTGAAGTGGTGGGGGTGGTTACTTTTGCTGATGACTTGCTGATAGGGGTGGAGGCAAGTTCGAGGAGGAACCTGGAAGAAAAAAAGTAATAAGTTACTGACCGGCTTGGATAATGGTGTAGGAAAGTAAGACTCAACAAGGCGCTGGCGAAAATAACCTACATGCTGCTCAGGGGAGCGCTTATCAGAGATCCTATAATCAAGATAGCAAAACAAACAATTAGAAGGAGTAAAATGGTTAGATACCTGGGGATGACAATTGACGAGAAGCGTAGCTTCCTAGCTCACATGGACAACGTATGCGGGAGAGCCTTGCGGGCTATAAATGGGATAGTCAGTATAGGGCAGCGTAAGTTCCATCTGCCCTTAAAACTGATTAGAATATACCATCAGGCGTTGTTTGTGTCCATAGTGGGATATGGAGCAGGAGTGTGGGCACAACAGCTGAGAGGAGACAGAGCTAAAAGGAAACTCAGAGGCCTTCAGATGAAAATTCTCGTGAGACTTTCTGGGGTACTACAAAACTGTACCAACAAACACGTGTGTCAGTCTGGGTGTCTGGCCCCTATACTAGAGATATGAAAGAGGGCTGCTGGATATTGGCTTAGAAAAGGGAAGTTAGACAAAGTAATAGAATTAACAACTAAAGGTGTACCAAGTATGATATAAGAGAGACTCTCCTGCGGGAGTGACAAGCAAGCTGGGAAGAGAGAATCACAGGTAGAAGGACATTCCAGTTATTTTTGAACGTACACAAAAGACTGAAAATGAAGCATCTTCAACCTTCCCAGGGACTTGTCCACTATATCAGAGGGCATGGCCCATATTGAGCGTTCCTATTTAGGATGAACTTGAGTGAAACCAGTCTTTGCTGTTGTGGATGGGAGGCAACACCGGAACATGTGACCTTGGAATGTATATTTACGGAAAGGGAAAGGGCGAAGCTACTAATGCCTATACAGGCCATTGCCATATACCATATATTGAAGGATGTGGACCGGTGGAGCTACCTCGATGAGATAGTGGACAGAATATCAAAAGCAGAAAGGGACATACATATAGACGAACTAAAAGAAAGAAGACAAAGACAGAACCAAGACTTTAGACAAAACAGACAGGAATAAACAACTGAGGAAGACGTGACGAGTGAAGACAAGGGAGACAGAACAGGAGAAGAAACATCAGACTTAGACAAGACATTACCAAACTGGTGAAACAAAACACAGGAAGTGTAATAAAAGGGAGGATAGATCAGATTTTGATGGACTCTTGATATATCTAGAGCTCTAGCCGAGGAATGGTGTCTCAGGGATACCAGTGATGAATATCGCTGATGAACCAGGGACACCTGGAATACCGGCTAGGGGAGAAGGAAAGTAAGTGGATACAGCTGATATGCCTGAAGTTGTTCCTTACTCGAAGCGCCCTGCAGGCTTCGAGACAACCGCGACGCTGGGCTGGAGCTATCGAGCACTCCAGAGATGTCGACTGGCCAAGGTAGGAAGTGACCAGAGAAGAAAAATAAAATGGGAGTCTTCATAAGGGAAAGATAAAAACTGATTGTGTAGACAATGGCACTAGGAATAAGTCAGGTTAAGTTAGATTTAAGTACAATGCAGGGATGTCAATAGGAAATTTAAAAAAAAATTTATATAGTCAAATAACTGTAATAGGGAAAGAGGGACAAGTATAGTTATAAGTTATCATAAATTAAATAATGGTATTGATATATAGTAGACAGAGCTGCTAACAGGCACAGGTCGGGGTAAATTGGTAATGATCAATTACAGGACAAATAGTTTTAGTAGTAGTATATGTTTATATTCTAGAAAGTTTATGTATAAAATTTTTAGATTAACTATATAAAAGGCATATTGTAATATGAACAGAGCAGAAAAAGTACTGATCTATAGTAAAATAAGATGTCAGGACAAATGTATAAGGAAATTGAAAATAAAAAATCCCCATATGATAAGAGGATACATAAGAATGATGATGGTGGGAAGCAGAGGGGATCTACAGTTTAACATGGGCTATGAACCACAGTGTGGGCCTGGCATTCCACACATTCACAAAGCATGAAAGCACACACTTTGCCAGAGGTGTAGGAAGGGTTTTGGTAATCAGATAAATCTGTGCCAAGACCAGGATTTGAACCCCAGACCCCTAACACAGAAGTCTGACACCTTACCCCTAGACTGCCAGGTCCCCAGATATACATTGTATTTTAGAAAGATGCCAAAATATATATTTTTTTTTAAATAGATTTGCAAAAGAAATTGAGTGTTTCAAATTATTGTAAAAATCTGTTCTGTTGAGGGATCCAAACCTGTGTCACTTGGTTCATTGCACCACTGCTTTACTTTCTGAATGAAATATTCAGATACATATTTGTATAGAAGATACACTTTTGATTTGTTTCCCATGTCCTTGCAGACATAATGGTAATAACCATGATTTCAATAAGATAAATTATATAAAATATACCGTATTGACCCGAATTTAGGCCGCAAACCAAATTTTCAACGTTCAGAGAAAAATAAACACACTTACACTTGAAATTAGATCACTTTGAAAGAAACAAAAGATAAATTTACAAAAGATGAGATCACTTATAAATATAAAATATAGATACACAAAAATTGTGTCGAAGTAACTAATTTTGAAGGTTTGGTAATTAGGTTTGGCAGCTATATTGTCTCAAATGTTGTGAACACAAATAATGTACCCACTGTGCATCTATTTTCATTAACTTTGTCAAGTTTAAGTGGTGATCAGTAACTATTTCAATATACAACATATTGATATAACCACATGTGTATAAAATAGGTGCAACATTTTATGTGTATTATCTAAGAGTGCATTTATAGGCCACACTAGAGTTTTATGACGGCTGTTTCTTGGAAAAAAGCTTGTCTTATTTTCAGGCCAATACGGTAATTACATAATATATGTTTTGCATTTTCTATTCTCTTGTCACATTTAAATTGTGTCCTAGGTTAAGTCATTAGACACTATAGAGAGTTAAAGGACAGGAGACCTCATCTGGCTATTTTCGAGGGTCACTGAACTTTATAACCTAATAGAATATAAATATGTCCACAAACTATTACTTAAACTTATCTTAAAAACTTTCAATGCTGCAGACAGCAATGTCAGGTAGAGAGCAAATCAAGTGTTGAAGACATTTAAAATATATATATGGCTTCTATGCAAGTAAATGTGAATTAAGCACTTTGTAAATAATCTTTTAGTAAACCATTAGTTTATAGTTCATTAATATTACTTTATGACTGCTTTTATCTTCGTCAGGAGATACAATCTTTTGGTACCTAATTTTAAGAAAGGCTCATCCTAACTAGCTTAACATTGGGATGGTAAAATGGAAAAGAATAAACAAATATGGTCAGTAATAACCTACTTAACTTATTCCTGAGTTAATCAAATCACGATATTATAAAAATTAATCTTTATTTGTCCAAACACCATTTTGTCATATCATCATATCATGGTGGCCACTCACTGTAAAAATGGGGAAAACTATGAATTATGCTTTAATTTTGAACATCAGAAAAAAAAACCCCAGGAAAAGTGCTTGAATATTGTCGTCTTTCGGGAATTTAAAATATTAAGAGCCTTTATTAAAAAGTGTGACCAAAAGCTATATGAATTTTCTTAAAGTAAATTTTATATTCAATTTCCAGAAAAACACACTACTAGACATTTTTAGCATTAACATGGCTGCCAACTGCCAACATGTCTTGTCTAGCTAATCAAAGGGTATCCAATTTTCAAAAATTTGAGGGAAGTGTCTAATCTATTATTTTTAGAGACATTTAAAATTCCAGCAATTTCAGTTGTATTTAACTCTAACTAGCTTTTAGGTGCAATCAATTAAAAAAAATTATTTGGGAAAACCACTTCAAATAGCTTCTTGAAGAATATAATTTTCAGAAAGTTTCCGATGGGCACAACAACTGAGAGGAGACAGAGCTAAAAGGAAACTCAGAGGCCTTCAGATGAAAATTCTCGTGAGACTTTCTGGGGACTACAAAACTGTACCAACAAACGCGTTGTGTGTCACACTAGGTGTCTGACCCTTAGACTTAGAGGTACGAAAGAGGGCCACTGGATATTGGCTTGAAAAATTGAACTTAGACAAAGTAATATAATTAAAAACTAATGGTGTAAGTACCAAGGGTTATATAATAGAGATCCTCCTGCTGGAGATACAAGCAGACTGGGAAGCTAGTACCATAGGTAGAAATACATTCCAGTTATTTAAGAATATACAAGAAAGACTGAGAATGAAGCATCTTCAACCTTCCGAGGGACTTGTCCACTATATAACAGGGCATAGCCCATATTGAGTGTCTCTCTTTAGGATGAACTTGAGTGAAATCGGTGTTTGCTGTTTAAGAGGGTAGGCAACACAGGAACATGTAACCTTGTAATGAATATTTATGGAAAGGGAAAGAGCGGAGCTACCTCGATGAGATAGCGGACAGGGTAACGAAAGCAGAAAGGGAAAGACATATGAACGAACCAAAAGAAAGAAGACAAAGACAGAACCAATACTTTAGACAAAACAGACAGTAAGAAACAAATGAGGAAGAAGTGACAAGTGAAAAAAAGGGGAGACGGAGAAGGAGAAGAAACATAAGACTTAGACTAGATGTTTACAAACTGGTGAAACAACACACAGAAGTGGAATAAAAGGGAGGGTGGACTAGATTTGGATGGACTCTGGATATATCTAGGGCTCTATCAGAGGAAAGGCGTCTCAGGAATACCAGTGATGAATATCGCTGATTAACCAGGGACGCCTGGAATACCGGCTAGAAGAGAATGAAAGTAAGTGGATACATATGAGACGTCGGAAGTTGTTCCTTACTCGAAGAGCCCTGCCGGCTTGGAAACAAGCGCGACGCTGTACTAGAGCTATCGGGCAATCCAGGGATGTCGACTGGTCACGGGAGGAAGTGAGTGACCAGAGAAGAAAAAGAAAAGGGGACTCCTTACAAGAAAATAAATCTGATTGTGTAGACGACAGTACTAGGAATAAGTAGGTTAAGTTAGATTTAAGTCCAAATCAGGCATGCCAATAGGATTTTTTTTTAAAATGTATATAGTCAAATAACTGTAAGAGGGAAAGAGGGACAATTATAGTTATAAGTTATCATAAATTAAATAATGGTATTGATATATAGTAAACAGAGCTGCTAACAGGCACAGGTCGAGGTATATTGGTAATGATAACAGGACAAGTGGTTTTAGTAGTAGTGTATGTTTATGTGTAAAATTTTTAGGTTAACTATATAGGAGACATATTTTAAAATGAACAGAGCAGAAAAAGTCCTGATTTATAGTAAAATAAGATGTCAGGACAAATCTTTAAGGAAAATGAATATATATATATATATATATATAAAGAGAGGTGGGTTTGCGCTTTTCCCCTAGTACCGGGCCCGTTTGAGTGCCTGGCAGGTCTGATTGAGTCTGTACATAAATACATGTTCAAATATAAAATATATTTGAAATAGTGTCTGACGGGAGTGTCAAACTAGTTTGGTCGTAAAGAACAGGCTAAAAATATATAATTATGAAAGGGCGGCAATATAAAAACAATATTGTTACCTTCGATAACAAAATTTGATCCAGATTATTACCTATTTATTTCAAATAAAAGATAGAAGACAGTCAATAATATGAATCGCCCTTTGTTTTGCCCCCCAATAATTTTGCAGTATCGATCAAGCAATCTTAAGAAAATCTACCTTTTTTAAAAGAGTTATGAAATTTGTGCAATTAAATGTGTAAGTGTGAGATTTGATAGCTTTTTTCCGACTTCAATTAGCTAAGTTTGTTTGGCTTCTCGCGGCGTACCCCCAGGAATAACTAACTATACGTACCACTGATGGTATGTGTACCACAGTTTGGGAGCTTCTTCCCTGGACCATTTGTAATATTAACTTTTATTTGCTTTTCTTAAGTTGGCTCTAATTGTTTAACTATTTTTTTATATTTTTTGCCTCGTCCAGGTACTCGTTTTTATACGCATACACTAATCACGTTAATGTTCTAGGGAAGAGGAAGGTATAATTTTAGAGTAAATTTACCCTCATTTGCGTGGAGGGATAGTGGGAAACCAATTTATTTTTGAGCAGACAGTAATGAGCCAACGAGTCTTTGGCTGGTTAAAGCTGGTATAGAACATTCTAAGGTATTTTGTCAAGTTTCGATAAAGAGTCAAATCGTTATACTTTACACCGGTTCGAACGGAAAGCTTTCTATAGTTCTATAGTCCGACACCTAAGCTCAACCTAAATCTAGAAGAGACACAACATCCAGTCCTACAGCCGTAGATTCATCACTATGAAAGGGGGAATTTAAATTTTACTAAGTCGACTGAAAAACACAATCTCTAAATTGTGTCAATTATGAATTTTATTCCATGCTGGAAGCTGCAGGAAAGACAAACTGGGTAAACTCGGGTTTTTGCTACAAACAAATAATTCAATGATTACTAATTATGAAATATCTCCGTTTCTAAGCCAACCCCAATCAATAATAAACATCATGCAAATTACCAATGGGAATTCTACCTAACAAATCCTGAAAAGAACCACTAGGTTTCTATCACAAATGGTGGGCTCTACCTAACCTAAGTAAACCTAACCTCTGACGGACATGTGCTAGACTAATAATATGACGAAAACTTCTACTTTTTTACATCAACTAACATGTAATAAAAATCTGGATTTGATACACCTTTAAGTTGATGCTATTCCCCATTTTACCAATGATACATTATTTTGTGGGCTCATTGGAAATCAAACCTGGGACATTTAGCTCAGTAGAGACACTTGACTGACTGAAATAAGATGTTAAACCTTTATTGACTACCCTCTTCGGTGGACGAATGGTGTAAGGCCTCACTCTCGCGATGGACTGGACTGGCGATGATTGGGAGATCAGGGCTCGATTCCTGGTCCAGTTTATTTTTTATTACATTTTTTATTTAGAACCACATCTTACTACTCGTCCGGGTTATACGCTTGTTCCAGTTTAAATAGGGCGTTTATTACTAAATCGTTTTTCACTCTCCCTCTTGACAAGTGTGGATACATTTCCTCTACATTAAACTTTTCTCATCCCTGACGCATTAGCGTAATTAGTTCATATGTTTATAATCCGAACGGGCAGTAAGACGTGGCGCTAAACTTTTTTTAAATATAAGAAAGCTATACATTACTATTTTAACTTCAATTGTATGCAATATTTTAAGCATTTTGTGTGTGTGTGTGTGTGTGAGAGAGAGAGAGAGAGATAGTCTATGCATACGTGTTTTTAATTATTTGGTTTGTGAAATATTAACTTATTTAAATATACTTCTAATTATATGTACAAATATATTATTATAAAATGTATTGGAATTAAATAAATAAAATTAACATAAAATACCCACATCTTTAAAGCAAAGAAACTTAATTAACTAAACACGAGAATAACGAGTATAGCAAGTAAATAACCAACCAAATATCTCCCCTTAGTGTGAACAATAATTATTAAATAGCTCTAAAACAAGGTGTTCACAGCGTTTTGCCCTTTTTTATATAACAAAACCCTCGTAAAATAACACATCAACCCTCTCCTTTTTTTTCCAGCATCAATCTACCGGATGGAACAATCTCGTGAGCAAATGAGAAGGCGGCCGAATCGAATCGTCTCCACTCACTCCGTCATTATTTCCATTCATCTTGGGCGCTGTTCCCCTTGTATTTACATAAAATTGTCTGGGGGAACCCATAAAATACGAAATATAGGTTCTTAACCCTTTTACTCTGGAGCGATAGACACGTTACCACTTACCGTCCCATTTAAAATTCTACATGGTGGAGTGTACACAATTTTGGAATGGGTGTAACATATCATCTAGGCTACACTGTCAATTACAAGTGGGAAATATACACGGCATTTACCGTGTAAGATAGCAAGAATACCTCGCTTGGTATCACTGTGGTGTAGCTAGAGAGGGTCACAGTGTAATCCTCCAACCGGCTCTGTGGTGGTAAGTGCACCAGGCTACGAACCTAGTGGCCCCGGTTCAATACCTGGCTGTCACCACGGCTATTTTTTTCACGAAGGGTCCGTAAAAGACTGGGCTATTTGTGACTAGGGAGGTCGAAGCTCAAATTTCGGCCAGGTAAAGTATAAATATGGTTATATATATATATATATATATATATATATATATGGTTTAATACCGTGGTCTCTCCAAGCTAATGTGGGTGCACTTACTCTGAACCAATTCCTTCATCCACACCCCTTATTCGTTAATAGCCTAGATGTCAAAGATAAACCATTTGTATTATTATTATTATGATTTTAACACCGCGTCTTACGACCCATTCGGACTATACGCTTATTAAAAAAATACCCTAATGATTTTAGGGATTAGGAAGGTTTAATTTATATGATGTGTACCCACATTTAATTGGAGGGAAAGTGGAAAACCTTTTAGGAAATACCACTCTCAGTGCACCCAACCAGGATCGAACACCGATCACACCGTCTTCGGAAGTGTAGTTTATTTTGAGAGAAGCGCCTAAGACCATGCGGCCACCAAAGAGGTTGATAAAACTTTAATAAATTACTACGATCAAAATTGGAAGGATATATATATATATAAATTTTCTTTGCGGTGCATCTTACTACCCACTATACTAGTGCGACAAGTATGAATAAGTTAAAACTTAGAGATGAACCAGAATTTTCGTGGGAGGAGAGTGAGAAATTATCAAGACAAAACCTCTTTTAATAAACTAGGTTGAGATTTGAACCCTGACCCATCACTGTCAAACCAGACTGGATGAGCTTGACGTTTAGACCACGTGCCCACCATGCAGGTAATCTATAAAACTAAATCCATTAATAATGCAAAGCAATTTAAATAAATAATTTTAGTTTCTTTATAATTTATTGGCCCTCAGTCAAACGAGTTCATGATACTTTTAAAAATAATGAATTGTGTGTGAACATAGAAATAAACTGGAGGATTGTTGTTGGGATTTGTTTTCTAACTACAATATTACGCCTAACACTAGGTTTATTGCTGGCTTAATATAAAAGGTAAGGGTGAGTAAAATACTTTAAAGAAAATGCACTTGCATTCACTTGGAGAGGAGCTGGTAGAACCAACCAGAGCACCGAGATTTGAACTTCGTCTCTTGGTCAGCAGGTAGTCCAAACTGATGCAAGGACGAAGCCTTGTAATAATGTGTTTATAGGATCCATAGAATTAATTTTCAGTTGTTTTGATAAGATAGTATAATCCTTTATAAATACTTGTCTTAAATTCCAGTTCATGCCAAATATTAAACTACAGATTTTACCAACCATATTTTTTCCCCCCAATACAACTCTTTCCATTTCCTCCTGGTTAAGAATAAATTTAATCTTATTGCACCTAATGGTACATTTAAAATGAGTCGGAGCACCTTTAAGAACAAATAGTCGTCCATCTGTAGATATGTTAATCTGACATTATTATCTCGTTTTATTTCAAACACTTTCTTTGTGTTCTTGTTACAAAGAAAAGGTAAGGTATTTTAATAAGCCCTTAGTTAACCTTCCCCTAACATCTACAAAACGCACCGACCCAAGGTGGGGCACGGTCCCTTTCACGCCCTTTTTCCGACTCGGTTGTCGATCGAGCGTTTCGATTGCGTCCTTCATTCTTCACAGCAACCCTTCTATTTCAAAGAATAAACAGTTTGTGTTTGATACAAATAAGAGTACAACCAAGACGAAAAAACAAATAAAAAAGGGTTCAAGCCCTCTCCATACGTATAAAGGCTAAAAGTGAATGTTTATGGGGGAAGGGGGGTACAGGAGAGGGGGCTAGTCACTGCGTATAAGGTCTTTACAACACGTATTTACTTATAATCATGGATATAAGTATTTTAGTAACACTTATAGAATATGTATATCTGACACCCTAGCTCAGTCCATAACGTGTTTGACAACTGAGATATAGAATATATGGCTTGAATAAAAAACTGACCTAGGCCACAGGCTGGAAATGGATGGATGGATAGAAGAAGAGGGGTACGTCTAATCTAAACCTTCCTGTAATCACAAAAAAACAAACAGACTAGATAAGTCTTACATTCAGCCCGCGTGTCCACCGATGCGGGTTGCTGCGTATAAGATTATGGTTTTTATTTATTGTCTTTTTTAAGCCTATCACCATACTTATAAGCTATAATCAGGCTCTGACCACTAATACCCCTCCTGATATGGTACCGTGTACGGAACTTGAGGTTTATATCCAGGCCAAGTCGGTAGTTGAACTAGTGGCCATCATCCAAACGCTTTAACCACAAACGTCATTAGGTTTTAATTACAACGGGTGGCATAGAGGAGAACATATTTCAATTAATAAAAATTAGTTGAAAAATAACACCTAGACACGAGATTCAAACCCGGGACCTTTGGCTCAATGTGTCCAGGATTTTTCAACTAATTTAAACTAGTCTTCCCTTTACTCATGGCACTATTGTTTAAAATAATAAACTATAAACAGATTATTTTTAAATAGATTTCTGAAAGGCCTTTTCCATCCAAAATTCTACCATAGAGTAGGATTTTCTTAGGGAAAACAGATCTTCCAGATATTCATTTCCACAAAAATGAGTAAATGCTTCATCATAATGGTATGTAGGGCAACAAGCTTGCTATCTTTCGCGGTAAACAGAGTGTATATACCTTAATTTGATGTTTTTATAAAATTAATAAAATATTGATTAGAGTATTTGGTGCTAAAGGGTCCCCCTGAATCCTCTGCACGGGGCTTTACAAGACAAAGGCCATGTTCATGTAGAGGTTGGTAATTGAAGGAACTGTCTGTCCGGACACAATCGTGTAATAAACACCACACTGAGAGCACATCCAACTCTAGTTATATCAACTCAACTCCTCATGAACGCCTACACTGCCACAATCGATAACATCGCTAGATAATCGATCTTCACGACTTGTGCACATGTTTGGGACCATCTGCTGACCCCATATGTTAGGGGCGAAGGGTAGGAGGGAAGACAATCCGGACGAGCACGATTTCACAGGTGAGGCGTGATGAATGATCTAAACCTTCCCCAATCACTGATTATTGATCTGGAGGAAGAAATAAATAAGAACACATTGTGTGTGTGTGTGTGTGTGTGTGTAAGACCACGTCTTACTGCCCGTCCGAGATATTCGCATAGTTATACTAATAAGGTACAGATGAGGAGGGTAGAATTTAAAGGAACTGTAATCACATTTGCATGGAGAGATAAAGTGGGGAACTATTGAGGAACAATATATCACTATCAGTATTTGGGATTAGAATCCCAACCTCTCCGTCACCAGCAAACCAAACTAGAGATAGTGGTTTGTTGTAAAGTGTTGCCAGGGTAAGCAGAGTTCGATGAAACTGTACCTGATATAAACACCTCACGTTCTGCTAAACGATGACAACACTTACAGTTACAGTTTGTACCAACTTTGTTTACCTTCCTTGGCAACGCTTCATGACGCCGATTAGACGAGTCTGACAATTAATCTGCGTGCTCACATGTACGCGAGTAAGGTTAAAGGGGAAATCACACCAAATATCTAAAAAACTTGTACTACTAACCTCCTTAAATCTGATGGTAGTTATTATTTAATAGCTTTGTAAATTGTTCTATTAAAATAAAGGTTGTTTGTTTCAACAAAATTTATTTGGTTTCTGTAAATCCAACTATTAAAAAGATATAAATTATTGAATTTCGATTTCTTAAAATAATTTTTATGATTTTTATTCCATGATTACGCCCAAAATACCTTTTCAAAAATTTGATATATCTGATTTCAAAAGATTGTCTCTTTGGCAATTTCCTGAATATTTAAGAATAAAAAAAAATGTATTTTAAATAATAATTTTAACAAAGGTCGTATTTAAAAAAAACTATATTTATTAATTAAAAATAAACTCAAGTAGATATGTCAACAATTATTATTTCGCCCCCTCCATATTTTAATACCTTTTCACCAGAACAGTTTTCTGAACCAGTACATCAATTTTTGTATTAAAAAAAAAAGAATAGCGTTGATTTTCAATTTGAGTCTACCGGCCGGTTGCTGTGTGTATCTCTTGAAGCCATTTCCTCCACCGATCAACGATGCGCTAGCTCCTTTGGTTTGGGGTTTGTTGCAACTAACGTCCCAAACTTGTTTTAAAATATACATTCTTCATTGAGAATAGTTTTAATGTTTTTGTATGTTTTTTTACTCTAAAAATGCAATACATTTTAAGTAGTATTATTTTATATATTTTGTCCCTGTGTGAATAGTTTTTGTTGTTGATATATTTGTGATAGTTTCAAACAAATTTACCAAGTATAACTAGAAAACTAGTTTGTGACTTCCGTGCTGGGGGTCCGGGGTTCAATCCTCGGTCCTGCCACAGATTTATCTTAGTGCTAAACCCTTTCTTCACTTCTGACAAGACGTGTATTAATCACAACTTGTGAATGTGTGGAATGCCAGGCCTCCATCGTGGTTCAGATTCCACGTTAAGCTGTTGGTCCTCCATTTCATCTCACAATAACCCCACCATTACACATTAGCGTAAGTGCGTATAACACGAACGAGTAGTAAGACGCGCTAATAATAATAATAATAATAATAATAATAGTGATAATAATAATGATAATAATGATAATAATTTAAATAAAACAGTACCCTTGGGGAACAATAAACAACCACCCTCTAAAGTGAAGAAAATAAAGTTTCGGGGCAAAAACTTGAAACAAAACACCAAAAAATAAATGAAATAGCTATTCCTCGGTTAGTGTTACAATTTAAATTCTATCTATATCTAATATGAAACAGGTATTTAGATTAGCTAACAATAAATACATCTTCACTCCTAATAGTTTAGTAATAATAATAGTAATAAACACATGTTTTCTCATTTATAACTTTGCATTAGAATATTAATAGTTTATTTCATACAATGTAGGAACTATAAAGTTCGTAAGAAAGTGTGTTCATAGATCACAACACTAATGCATATTTTAAAGAAATATTTTACTGAACAACTATTCAATAGACCTGCATCATGTTTGGTTTGCTCGTTGCTGGAAGAAATGGGTTCAAATCTCAGCCACGTGGACCGAGGACTGTTTTTTCCTAAGTGTTTATCCACGCTTCCTTCACACAAATGCGGATACGTTTACTATAAGTATATATTTTCCTTAGCTCTATTCCGTTATTATAATTAAAATGTGTATAACACAGATGGATAGTAAGCAGGGCCGGATTAATGACAATAATTGGTTTGGTGTTAAACGTCTTATTTTGATATCATTTGAATTTTTATTGCGTGGGTAAGGAAAGGGTCAAACTATTAATTTTATTTAACGTGCGCTTTCTGAAACAAATGATTATATAAGCACACGATAATTTCTACGAGTGAGATCGAAAGGGCCTAACAATTTTGCCGAGAAAAGTATTTTCACAAAACTTACAGGGTTATCTTACATACCACAACCGACATGGGATGGACGGCTTTACTTTCCCTCCAAAGAAGTTATGCTATGAATTGTTATCACTCGAAAGAAGTCCTTTGACCCCAGTGGGGCTTTAACCCAAGAACACCGGATCTTGAGGCGAGCACTTTACTCCAAGACCAGTGAAGTCGACAAACCTGCTAGCATTATTATATGATTGAATGCTATAGTATAAAGATAGCGCCACAAAAACAAAACAAAATATTGTTCGAGAATAGGAAAAACAATCTCAACTAAAATCATTTATGGCTGCACAAGTGAGCACGTAAACTAAATGCAAGGCTCATTTAGTTTAGCCTACTGGCAACGGGGAGATCGGGGTTCAATCCGCAACCAGTCATCCTCGAGGTATTTTTTTCTAAAGGTTTTTTTTATTTCCGTATGCAAGAACAGGTACTGTATATTTCACCTACATTCTACCTTCATCACCCCTACCCTATTAGCGGGAGTAAATGTGTATAGCCCGAACGGCTAGTAAGACAGTGAGCTAAAAAATAAAGTCGAAGAACGTCGAGCAAAGCCTTATTTAGGATGTTGTGCTCATTATAGGAGCCAAGGAAAACCTTACTAATCTTTATATGAATCAACACATTGAGGAGCTTTGAGCGTAAAATCACCACTCCTCTTGATTAGAAAAGATGTCAAACAAATAATGTCAATAGATATATTGTGTTTGTTTATTAGACATTCTTAAATAATTTATTTTAAAAGCTATAGATTCATTGGGTGAATTAAAATATTTAAGTTGATTTAAAAAGGTAAACTAAATATTAGAGCTAATGCCAAAGAGAGTTTAATTAGTGAAGAACATTTTTTTAAATAATGGCTGTTTACATAAGCTACGTTATTTTTTAAAATAGGATATTGACTTAGTGTTAACATTTATGACTAATTCCCCTTTTTAATTTATTGTCTTGCAAAATTGTGTGCATTTTTATGTATTTGAAATATCAATTTTGTGTTGACAAATACTACGCATTTTTATTAATTTAAAAAAATATAGTATTATTTAAGCAAAGTTTTTTTTGCCACTACATGAACGTCATTGTTCAACGCTCGATTTATTTATCTAACCATAACATAATAACTCTTCAGATAACTAGACATCTTTTGTGACTAAATATTATATTGTGTTTACTGGGGAGGGGCTAGAGAAGAGACTTATTTCAAATAATGGTTTAGGGTGAAATCATCTCACATGTATAGTTTATTAGCAGTCTGATACATTATTTGTACCATATCAAACTATTCAAATTAGTACGTTCAACATCCGGCTGGTAGAATTGATGTAATTCCTCCTTGCACAATACCAAGCTAACTATGGCAATCACAGTTTAAATTTCCCGCTCAGATTTCGATCATAAATATGAAATTTTAACACTTATCTGACTCTTTGGAGTGGTCCCCCTACTTTCTTCCCAAATTTCAATTTTCTACCGAAGTTAAAATATCATACTTATTTTGACCCTCTCCCCCATGTCCTGGAAGCCAATTTTGATATTCCTAATTTTGTAAATTTTTCTTGTTAAATGAGGTGGTCCATCTGAAGATCTTTAAAATTTCAATTTTTCATCCTATCTCGAAAGAGCTTAGATTTTTCTGAACACACCTAAACTCACTTTCTTTTTTTATATATCACTAGCATGAAGTACGGCTTTGCCCGGAAGAATAGTTTAGAGCAACTAAAAAGATCAAAAAGGGTAAAAATTAAATCAAATTAATTTTTAAAGGTTATGTAATAACCTTAGAAGAAGGTTTAAATGTATAAAAGGGGTACTAAGGTAAAAGTGAAGGACAGACAAACGGCATTGAGAAAATCATATTTTTGTTTTCAGGGGGTCATGAAACGTTAACATTTATCGAAATCTCGAATTAGATTTTTTTGACAATCACAATACTACTAGATATAGATCGTTTCTTGTATTTATTTTGTTATTTTTAAACAGTAAATAAGGTAGTTTTAACTCAATATTTATCTGGCTTTGGCCTTGCATACAATATATCGAATATAGTATGATTTTTTTTTTTCATTAGGAGACTCAGGGATTAATTTAATGTGTAGAGCATTTATCTCTTTTGGAATATAAATCATAAACCTGGTTTTAAAAGGTAGCTTATGCACTCGACACATCTTTAATGCTCTTTATTTTAACAATCACATAATTAATGTATTTATTAAAATAGTATTGCGATTAATTCCCAGTTTTCCCTCTCTTGGTGTGCCACTGACCTATATAATATCCAAGAAAGAACAAACAGAGAAATTCTGCATTAGTCTTTTTTTTTGGTGGTATAGCTTCAATTTGACGAAACACTTAAATTTTCTATGTTAATAGGCTGTCATTTATAAATGATCAGAACTATATTATATCTACTAAAATAACTGAATATTTAGTTTTTGCTTAGAAACATTTTGACAGTATTTTTATTCTGATAGATTAATGGAATGCTATCACTTTATAAACATTTTCACGTGAATTACAATCTTACAAACATTATCATATAGTTACTAGCCAAGAGTTGGTTTACTCCCATTGTATAATACAATTAGGAATCAAATTTTCATAGATTTGTTGTCAGTAACCCATAAGGGAATGTCTGTGCGGTGCACTTTACCATTTATTTATTTATTTTTCACACATCTAAGTACTTTAAGCAAGCTTGATCCTGCTAATTTAAAAGTATGGTGTTGCGAGTAAAGACTTGCCTACTTTGATGAACTTTGTTTAAATCTTTATATTAATTGTAGAAAGCCGAAAATGACCGGACTCAATTGAGTATATTCATTATTTGGACACCCTTCGCCTATAAATAGTGGGTAGGAGGAACATCACAACCCAAACATGTTTATGTGCTTGTATATATGTGCGTGTGTGTTCAAATATCATACACACACACACAAGGTTTTAAAAGGTAGCTTATGCACTCGACACATCTTTAATGCTCTTTATTTTAACAATCACATAATTAATGTATTTATTAAAATAGTATTGCGATTAATTCCCAGTTTTCCCTCTCTTGGTGTGCCACTGACCTATATAATATCCAAGAAAGAACAAACAGAGAAATTCTGCATTAGTCTTTTTTTTTGGTGGTATAGCTTCAATTTGACGAAACACTTAAATTTTCTATGTTAATAGGCTGTCATTTATAAATGATCAGAACTATATTATATCTACTAAAATAACTGAATATTTAGTTTTTGCTTAGAAACATTTTGACAGTATTTTTATTCTGATAGATTAATGGAATGCTATCACTTTATAAACATTTTCACGTGAATTACAATCTTACAAACATTATCATATAGTTACTAGCCAAGAGTTGGTTTACTCCCATTGTATAATACAATTAGGAATCAAATTTTCATAGATTTGTTGTCAGTAACCCATAAGGGAATGTCTGTGCGGTGCACTTTACCATTTATTTATTTATTTTTCACACATCTAAGTACTTTAAGCAAGCTTGATCCTGCTAATTTAAAAGTATGGTGTTGCGAGTAAAGACTTGCCTACTTTGATGAACTTTGTTTAAATCTTTATATTAATTGTAGAAAGCCGAAAATGACCGGACTCAATTGAGTATATTCATTATTTGGACACCCTTCGCCTATAAATAGTGGGTAGGAGGAACATCACAACCCAAACATGTTTATGTGCTTGTATATATGTGCGTGTGTGTTCAAATATCATACACACACACACACACAAGTAAGATTCTAGATTTTATTTATTGTTTAACTTTGTAGGAATTCAAACTATTTTATTCTCAATGAATAGCTCTTAGCTCAGACTTGAAAAAAAACCGAGCTATTTAAAAATGAAGTTGGGTTATATTAGGTTTTATTGGGTTTGTTGGTGTGTGGTTAAAGATATTATATATGTTATCTGATTTAACCAATCATTTTAACATAATAATTAGTGCCTACACTGTTACTTTACAAATAAAATAACGTCTAGGCCTAATAATAATACTCTATTTTATAAATCATTCTTTTTTTAAGGAATTACAAACAACAGACACTGGTTAGCAACATTCAAAATTAAACTTTCATGCAATCATGTTAGTAAAATTTGGTTCTTAGAAAATAATGTTCTAAATTTAAACAGTATGTGTATTCTTTAAAATAATCAATAACATTAGTTTGATCTAGTCCTATGTTAATATGTTTAATTCAATTTCCAATCCATCTACTACATTTTTATTTAAAGTAATTAATCATATTTTAAATATTAAAAGGGAAATGGACTGACTACTTTCAAAAAAATAATTAGACAATTGCTTTGTATCCAAAATTTAAGTTTTTTTTGTTTTATCTTTTTAAGTGGATATTTTTAATAAAACCCGTGTTTTTTTTACTGGATATAATTATAGCAACCCTGTCTTACATCAGCTCCATGGCTTCTTTGGTGCTGACTGACAGCTAACAGCTGACTTCTGACAGTCAACATTTAGGTTTATACCTAGATGTTGACTGTTAGAAGTGACAGCTGCTAAACACATGTTTTTGCAGATCATATGGTTCAGCGTAGGTACAGTAGCCACATGGCTTCTTTGGTGCTGACTGACAGTTCACAGCTGACAATTGACAGCCTTTAAAAGTTACCAGACCAAATTATGTATCCCTACGCCGAACCAGATGATCTGAAAAAACATATGTTTATCAGTTGTCACGTTTGACAATAAATATTTAGGTATACACCTAAATGTTGACTGTCAGAAGTCAGCTGTGAGCTGTCAGTCAGCACCAAAGAAGCCATGGGGCTACTGATATACATAATTTGGTCTGGTAACTTTTCAAAGCTGTCAGCTGTGAGCTGTCAGTCAGCAACAAAGAAGTCATGGGGATACTGTAGCTAACTCTACTTCTTTAATTATATGCGATTGTAACAAAGAGATATTCCATCCATATCATTTACGTTTACATTTTTATTCTTATTGTTAACTTATATGGTTGACGTAACTTGATCTAAGATTTATTTAATTTTAATATAAGACTACTTTTTATATTACTCTTTTACATTCCGTTGTTTGATATTTGTAAACAATAGGAACCCCCAAAAACCACATTGCTCAATCATTTAAGGAAATATTCTAGTGTTAGATTTCATTTCAACATTAGTTGATCACTAACTTCCAATACTCAATTTAAATATTTTTAAAGATGACAATTTACAAAGATTTTTGTTTATTATTAAATAAAGAAGTGTTTAGTTTGTCATTGGTTTTATTTATAGTTCTTTCCCTAACGCTAAAGGACTGGACTTTGTAGATATTATGGGAATTAAACACAAATGGAAATGTATTCACTTTTTCAAAATTGTTTTGAAAAATATTCTAAAATTTTACCTAATATAATTTATATTTTTATTGTCTTTAGTTTGAGTATACTCTAATTTTGATCGTAAGAAGAATAAATGACAGTCACAGACGTTAGTAAAACTACATTGATTCTAACATAACTCACATAATGTGATTTACATCTTTAACTTTCTATAGATATTATAAATAGGCCTACCTTTAAAATAATAATTAAGTAAAATGCCTTCAACGTTGACCACAATTTTTATGTATTTATTTGTAATTTCTAAACCGTTTGTTACTACAAGAATTAGAGTATACCTGGCCAAACGCAGCGGGGGGTGGTTTTCCACTTTATAGTTATCACATTTCTTTTTATTTTCATCCTCGTCAGATGAATGTTGGTAAATTTCATATAAACAATTCTCCAAGTGTACAAACTGAAGGTATGTTTAATGAGAACTACTACAACTATGTATCATTTTGAAATAGAATACCGGCCTTCCAAACATGAGCCGAGAAAGAATAGAGAAACCCACCCTCTCCTTTCTTTGTCTCGGTATTTTATTGTTTCCCGCGGTAGCTGTGCAGTGTTGAAGGAATATATTTTTGGAAAGACTGAATACCTGCCAGTCAGTCAACCCTACAGGCGACAAAATGTCTTGCTGCAGACAAGTTTAATTAACAGAGGGGGAAATGGAATTAAAGTTATCTACAAGCACGAAGCGTAGCGGAGTTGAAACAAAATAGAATGTATGGGGGTTTCCCCTTAAGTGCATTCCGAGTACCTCACCCTCAGCACTTCACTCCGACCAGATACAAGAAACAAATTGGTTGGTTCTTGAGAGGTTGTGCAATGTGTGCGGTGCTCGGATTGGTTGGTTTGAGGTTAAAATAAACCTTTAGTGTAGCTTAGTACGCATTTACTTTCTTCTTTTGTTAATTCAAATTCAACTTTTGTCTTGTACAAGTTTTATTCTGACTGAGTGATTCTAGGAAGAAGTTGATATAGGTGTCTATAAAATGTCCACATCCTCCAGAAGCCCATATAGACGATTTAGAAATATGAAACTTCGCTCACTTCTAAAAAAAGACCACGGATACAGACAAGTCATCTGTGACTACAGGACAGACACTAAGACAGACCCTAAGGAAGCCGGATTTTAGATTATTTTTTCTGATTGAATTTGAAATAACAAAAACAATCCACTATAATAATTACTAGTTCATCTGTCTGGTCGAAAAATTCTAGAGACCCAAAATACACAGGAAGTTGAAATTTTGTAGTCATGTATCGCTTAACCCAAATCAAATAATATATAATTTACTAATCTGTCTGTGTGTTTCCGCCCCTTCAGAAGCCCAGAGACAGTCTAGAAAGATGAAGCTTTGCACAATTATGGTTTGGCCATGGTATATAACCTAACAAAGCTGGATCTTCGATTTGATTGTGTCTGATTGTAATTCTTTTAAAGGCGTTTAAAGGCGCACCACAAAATCCTGCCAATCTTTGCCTCTTCTGATTGATAAGTTGTGCACTAAATGCCTAGATATATTACTGGTTAAAAAAATATACAAACTTACTTATGCTGACATTGTCATCACTATCGTCACTACTGCTGTCAACTATCACTTTTATCCGTTTGAATAAATATTTTTAAGTATATATACATA
>CABFOW010001945.1:89828-120767 GCA_902141385.1 Timema californicum
TATATATATATATATATATATATATATATATATATATATATAACGAAATGCAAAGTACAAATCCTGCGTGCAGACTGGTTTTCTTTAGACAGGCTACAGAAAAGTAAGACGCATACTCTCAACCTTACGGGTGTTTCACTGCGCTCCTTTAGCCAGCTTTAGTCCTTCAAGACTGGGTGTCACTAGTGTCACTGCTGGTTGATGATAGGACTAACTGCAGCGATCTAAGTGTTAAAATACTCAAGCTGCCAAAAGGAGCGTAACCATTTTAACCTGGAGGCTCAGTGTATAGGTATATTATTTGTCTGTGAGCCAGGCACAAAGTGCAATGATCAATCTATTTGGGATTCAGAGCTTGTTCCATGTGCGGTGTGCATTGTGCGAAGATAGTGAAGTGCAATGAACGCTCTTCTAGGCACGCAAGTACCCTAAAATTCATCTTATTATTTGAAGTGATACATTAATTAACTGCCCAGAGTGCGAAAGAATCACCATAGCGCGCAACAGGCAGGCAATGTTCATTGTTCACGCCTCACAAATCCTGTTTACCACCTCCAATCATTTCACTCGAGACGGTTCCCGCGCACGACTATACACGGATATTACCGTAACTTTTCGAGCCCCGCGGTCTCTGCTTTGTGACGGCTGGTGGCCTTGACCCTGATTGCTCAACTGCACAAGCGCGCGCAACCTCTGGACTTGGGATAATACCGGTTTAGCACTTACCGACGAAAGAGAGAGGGAGACAAAAAAAGGGTTTCGAGAAGGAATTATAAGAATAAGAAGAGAGAGGATTAAGGGGAGGAATATACGTAATTAGAGGAAGAGAGGGGTGAGGAAAAGAAGGATAAGAGGGCTATAGAGGGTGGTAAAGAAAGGGAGAGAGAGGAGAGAGAGTGAAAGATAAAAAGAGAATTAAATGAAACTAATACAACTTGTGTTGCTTGTTGATAAATGCCACCCACATACACATGGGTAGTATTTACGTAATTCAATCGGTAGAGTTGAACACCTTATCTCAGTCGGTCACGTATCTGTCTACTAAATTAAGGGTCTCAGGTACAATTCTTGGCATAGCCGTAAAATGTGTCGTTGGTGAAATGCAAGTTTCCCCTTTCCCGGTGTAAATTAACGACCGGGGAATGGCTGTTGTGTCTGTTCTAGATTTAAGTTAGTTTATAAATCGTGTGCTGTTATAATCAGTCGGTTCAGCATGTGAATAGGTACCTCAAATAAATTAGATGAAAAAAAAGTAGAAAAAATTGCACATACTGAAACAGTGATGGCAATTATCATGAAGTCATCGGTATCAAGATAAAAAATAACTACTCGTATTTCCACGGCTGTTGTTTTCATCGTTGTTTTGTGAAAAGTTTGTTACCAACGGGAGAATAACTCCTTGAAGAAAATGTTTGTGAGTGATACAAATTTAATGATTAGTTTGGCACAATCAGGTATAATTTAACTTTCTCAGGACCTCTAGTAGAAAATAAGAATTGATATCGTCAAATAATATAAAATTCGTCATTTTTATGGATATAGACGTTTCATGACCCACTATACCCCAAAAAAGTGGTTTTCGCAATGCCGCCTATGCGTCTGTTCATACAAACCACTTTCTTTACCTATCGGTCTGAAATTTTTGTCTAGGAATTTCATAAGGTTACTCAGAAAAACTTTTGGAATAGTTTTCAATCGACTGTTAAAATTAAGGGTAAACATAGAAAACAGAGGAAAAATTATATTTTCTTGGAATCGGCTCTAACGATTTTAACTAACATTCTCATATAGTCGCAGTTATAACCTTACAATCAGAATGGTGTATCTAATTTTCAGGTAATATAGTTTAAAAGGCAATTTATATTGGCAGATATCTCCAACTTTATTGTCCGGTGCCTTAGCTCAGACAGCAGTGCGTTTGTCCATTGAATTAAGGGTCCCGGGTGCGATATGGCATAGAAAAATCATTTATAATTGGTGACATGTGAGATTACCCTTTCAAAGTGATGAATTAACGTCCGGGAGCTGGATGTTGTGTTATTTTAATTTGAATTCAAAATCATTGTCATCAAATAACACATTATTTTGACTTTTGTTTGAGACTAGAGTTTATCCGCACAAAATAAATAACGACGCAATTTTATAGTTCAGATGACAATGAAGTATAAACTGTTGTGGGTCTAGTTTCAACTAGTGTTGATACTTAAAATATAAGTTAGGGTGACCTGGCGGTCTAGGGGTAAGATGTCGGACTTCTATGTTGAAGGTCCGTGGTTCAATTCTCGGTCCCGGCACAGATTTACCTGATTGACAAACCCTTCCTTTACCTCTGACAAGACGTGTATTAATCACAACTTGTAAATGTGTGGAATGCCAGGGCTCCACCGTGGTTCGAATCCAACGTTAAACTGTATGTCCTCCATTTCATCTCACAATCACCCTACCATTACACATTAGCGTAAGAGCGTATAACCTGAACGGGTAGAAAGACGTGGTAGTAATAATAATAATAAAATATAAGTTTCACACCTATCAACTATGTCTCTGAAGAATAAGATGAATTTGACGAGTTAAAACTAATAATTGTTGCAACATACCCCTATTGGTGTTGCAGTATGCCCCTTTAAGGGGCAATTTGCAACATAATAATTATGCATTCTTTGATTCGAAATATTTTTGCTCAACTAAATGAGAAGATACAGTCAAACATAAACTTTTCAAACACTAGGATGAAATATTATATTTTATACCTGTACAAAATATAGAGGATTTATTGAAAAAAAAAGTGAAACCTGCTTCCACCACATATAATTAAGCTCTAGTTTTCACATCTTTTTTTAGCTATGTAATCCATACGCAAATAGACCACCGGCTTTGAGATAATCTTTAATATTCATGTTAGTTTTTTTCATATGCCTATAGTTATATAATTTAACTTTTCTACACCATCAATAAGCTATTTTTTCTAATAGTTAGTGAAACTGTGAGCTTCCCAATTCTTAGAAACAATTTTCAAATTTCCAGTATTTTCTGATTATCTACGATGTCCTTTCTATTATTATTATTATTATTATTATTATTATTATTAGGTGATCTGTCTTCCGACAGGTCCATTCCTAATGTCAGTGAACTAGACCGCCATTGCGTCTTGTCCTCTGCCTCCTCCTTCAACTCCCAGAATTTTCTTCTTTTTCTTCTTTATTACTTTTTTCCCTACCAACTCACAAATATTTCAATTTTCTAGAACACCGTGGAGTATTTTTATATACATTTTTTCAATCTTCTTCATACTCCTCTTTTACAAAGCTAAATTTAAAATTTAAACAATTTCATAATTTTCTAGTTATATGGGGTAGTACTTCTACCGCCCCCCCCCCCTCGCTAGATTTCAATTTTCTACCATTTCTAAAAGTTTTGTAAATTTCAATCTCTCTCTACAAGAATGTACATATTTCCAATTTATATCATGCCAGAAAGTATTTTTATTTGCAGTTTTTAAAATAATGGGAAACCCCTCCCCCACCTCTTGTTTCTTGGCCCAACATTTTGAAATTTTAAAATGTTTAACAGTTTGGAGGGGGGAAGGAGAAAATTTTACATGCCTGACCAACTTTTATCTTCTACAACCATTAAAAATAATATGTAAAATTATTTTTGGAAATTATGAAATTCCTCATTTCTTCAATCCCCGTTTATAAATTTCAAATATTTAAGACATTTTTTTTGTATTTATAGTGCTCCCTCTACCTACCTGCCAAATCTTGATTAAAAAACCCAACTAATAATGTTTTTACCTTATTATAGTACCTTCCCCAATTCCCAAAGCCCATTTTGATATTAGATTTTTAAATGGGGCAATATCTCTAGCTTACTGCCATATTTAAGCTTTCCAGCTAATCTGAAATTGGCTTAGCTTTTCCTGAAAACACACACACACACACACACACACTGTAATGAAATAGATTTTCATTTAATAACAATTTTCATTAAAAGTTCCCACTCTTAACATATTTCAAATTAATGAATAGTTTCAGAACATAAATCTAAATGTGGTAGAAAATCTTCTTACACACCTGGGTAATCATTAATTTATGTTCACTTTTTCGCTAACTTGAATGTAGTGAGAGTATTGTGATCGTAAAAAAATTCGAACTCAAGATTTTAATGTATTTTGACGTTTCATGACCTCCCCCCTCCCAACTCCCTGAATATGGAAAAGTTGTTTTTGAATTTTCATCTGTCTGTCTGTCTGTCTGTCTATACCTCAGAGTAGAGCCTAAACTATTTTACCAATTGGGATAAAACTTGATATCTAGGATTTTCATAGGCATGCCCTGAGGATTTTTGGAGTTGGATATATAACCCTAAAATTAAGGGTAGTTTACTGAATGGCATAAAGAGAAAAAATTGATTTTACCAAAATCGATTCAAACGATTTTGATTAAATTTCATTTATAAGCATTGAGCAATATTATAAACAAAATGACTACCCTCAATTTTACATCAAAATTACATTAGAGGTTCCGGTCTGATGCGTAAATTCTCATTTTTTGTTTATCATATCTTCATAACTCTTTGAGATATAAAATTTCTTATCGTTGCAAATATGTAAGTCTATTTATAATTAAAAATCTTTTATTTGCAACGTATATTTATAAAACCAATATTTTTCAAGACTTACGCATATACATGTTTTTTTTTAACTTTTCGAACCCTAAATATAAAGTATCGCGACCGTAAAAAAATGTATCTCGTGATTTTGATGTATGTCAACGTCTCATGAACCCCCACACACTAAAAATGTTTTTGCAATGGCATTTGTCTGTGTGTCTGTTTAACTCTAAAATTAGGAGTAGTTTAATTAAGGACGAAAAAAATAGATTTTATCAAAATCGGCTGTAACGATTTTGATTAAAATTCGTATCAGAGCGTTGATTAGATTATTTAAAAAATGGCTATTTTCATTTGACCATGAAAATGACTATTAGAGTACTTTACAGAAGCGGAATTTTCCGTTTCCCCGCAACTATTTGAGATACTAAATAACTTATTACAAAATTGTAGTAGTTCATTTAAAAATTAAAAAACTTTTATTTGAAATACATTTTTATAAAATCACTAGTTTATGAGATATTACCAAATATATTTATACAATTTTGTGAGCTTTAATTGTAAAGAGTTACTATTTATTTTTAAAGCAATAATTCTCTAATGCCATATAATAAGTCAGTAAATATTAGTAAGTCTTTCAAAAAGTTAATGTTCATTTGCCTTTAGCCTCTTATGGGAAATATATGTAGGGCCTACAACAATGATCTAGCTCTATCATTTTATACTCAATAGTCAATATTTACATTTTGTATGGGTCTAAATTTATAAAAGTAGTGGCCCCAGCGTTTGGCAACAGCGCTCTGATTGGATGAATTTGGTCACGTGACCACGCGCCTCACTCTCTGATTGGCTTTTGGTTTTTCCCCTCCCCTTCCTGACCCCTTACCATCCCCACCTTCTGACCCTCTTCTTTATAATTTTTCCAATGTTTAAAACTTGTTTATTCTAGTCTCATTTGTTATTTTTTATATGTGCTCAATGGTTATTTATGTATGCTCATTGTTTTTTATGTCTGGTTAGGATTCGGACGGGCATTGAAGTTTTTTTTATTGGTGTGGGGAGTTTGTGTTAGGATTGGGACGGGGTTTTGGAGTTTTTTTTATTATCTCGTCATTGGAGAGAACACGGAGCAGGAAGCTCTACTGACGACAGCGTAGCAAAGAGTGTGAGAAATGGTTTTCAGCCGTAAGGCCCCTTTCACTTTTCCCTCACTCCCCACCCTCCTAACATTGAAACAAACGAGCTCTGTTACACTGAATGCTCCCTCTCACAATACTCTGTTGGACTGCCTTTCACTTCACCTCTCCCAAACCCACACTCCCTCATACCCCTTCTCAGTGGGGGTCGTCAGATGTCGCAACAACAGTTACTTGTTACAAATTTTGAAAGAGGGTGGCAACGACCTTGTTGAAGAGTCATGAAACCCCAAGGCCGCTTGGTGCAATGATCGTGGCCTTCTTGAAGGTCGCTGGTTCAGATGTGCCTTCTAAATGCCCACTCTGGGACCAATGATTCAATTCCTCCCCCACCAGAAACCTGACTTTTAGACGACGTGCACACCGGAATTCGATACTCGATATCTTTAGCACAGCTAATGTTTGTTAGAACGGCTGTACTTTCTGTACCCCACCATTTTGCCGGTTGACCAGGTAGAATGTGTACCCGCAATTGCTTTAAACATCGATCACTCTGTCACCGGCCGTCTATTGACGTCTTAGACCATGTGACTATCGATGCAATTATAAAATGCATTGTGACGGTAGATTGCTACCCAAGGAACGGCCTCAGTACACACGCACAATTATTCAAACTAAGCTCTTCAGCCAAGCGTGAAATAAGAGCTGATTTTGACCAGTCGAAATGTGTAACAGCATTTGCTCGGGTTTGAAATGTGAAGTAATTAGCGCTTGTTGCTCTCTAAGAGACTTGAATCCCTACCTCTTTATGTCACAGGGCGAGATTTGTACCCAAATTTGCGTGTCATTGACAACTGAGCTCGAGAGGGGAATCGAACCCTCCCCTTCTATCTCTACTGATAGCCACAAAGTTAAGCTTACGGTATTTATAACTGCGTCTTACTACCCGTGAGGGGGCAAAAGCCGTGGACGATGAGGGAGGAAACCGGCCTCAGTACAAACGCATGACAGGAATTCGAACTAAGCTCTTCAGGCAAGCATGAGATAAGAGCTGATTTTTACCAGGCAAATGTGTAACAGCATTTGCCAGAGATTGAAATTTGAAGTAACTAGCGTTTGTTGCCTTCTAAGGGACTTGAACTCTTACCTCCTTATGTCACAAGGCGAGATGTGTACTCACATTTTCACGTCATTGATGACTGAACACAAGGGAGGAATTAAACCCTCCAACACCGTCTGGATATATTTGCCCGAATGAGAGAGAGACAGACTAATAAAATTAGTGATGTACCATCATTTGTGCAGGGCTAAAGTGTTAAAACGGGAAAAGTTATTATTTATGATTACTCCTGCTATATATCATTTGATAACGACAAGTTATATATAAGGAAAATAAAAGAATAGGAAACGACCGTTGGTGTGTCTCCCTTTCCTGGGGGGAAGGTGGGGTCAACCAGATGAGGAATTGAGTGGGCGTCCTAACCATCAGGAAGGGGAAACAAAAAAGCTTCGAGTACCTTCTTAACAGTTTGAATTTGCCATGTTCCCATTGGTGCAAATTCAAACATGGTGAGGAAGGGTAGGGCTGTAAGGACGAGTCAATAGCGGTCCAACGGTGTTTTTTAGTAGGGCTGGGCCGAGCAAATCGGGAGGTTGTTTAAGAATGAAGTAACCAATATGTAAAATGTGTTAAGGGTGTGTGTATATATGAGCATTTGTTCTTGAAATGAAATAAAACAGTTACATAGTAGACTATCAATAAATTATTATAAACGATTCATTATTCAGAGGTTGTGTTCAAAAAAGGAACGTAACACATTGACACCTGGATACGGGACTTTTGGCACAACAATATAGTATTCTTAAAATTAAAAAATGACACCTGGACCCGGGAATCGAACCTGGGACCTTCGGGTTATTACCCCAATACTCTTACCACTGAGCTATACAGGATTCGTCCCGTGTCTATGGTCATTCTTCACTTGTAGTTTAAGGCAGAGTCTTTGATGGACGTACGGATGTCATCAGCTTATAAATACGTGATTACGTGATATCTTGATGGTGTTATCCTCAACAAAATGCATAATGATAGCTTCGGCTATCTGATTCATAACAATATAGGGTTTGTATTTATAAAAGTAATTAGCGTTTGTCAACCTTGCAGTGACTCGAACCCCCTACCTTCTCCTGTCAACGGGCAAGATGTGTACCCACATTTTCACTGTTGGGAACATAAACACGACCAACGGTCCTTCAAGGATCCCTCTAGCCAGCACCGGAGATAGACGTCTATCCTCAGAAAAAAGAGCTAGTACTAATGTGGGATAACTGTAAATAGATGCTAATTTACTCAGCTCAGGCATTCACCGATACAGAAACAATATTTTAGACAAATGAGAAGCCGCCACCTGTACATTTTGCACGCCCCATTGAAGTGACTATAAATAAACCTTGAAATCATTACATACGGTCATTATAATTAATAATTGCGGCTAGTAAACATCATAGTGAGTTTCGACGCCCTGGAAAGAGGTCTAAATTCAGGCATGTTTTAAAACGTTTTGTATATTTTAATGGTTACTATTTTGCTTATTACGTTTTGGGTGTACCGGTTTAATTTGTTACTTTGACAGACCGTCAAGAAGACGCTCCCCCTCCACCTGCAGCGTCGGTAGCACTGGGTATCCCAGACCCTCTAGCGCTTTTTAGCGAGGACGGAATTTGCCTGGCTGATGGCGACTGGTCCATGGGTAATTAGCGTCCTGCTATAGATTTTATAGAATTGTCCGGTTTTTTCTCCCACGATCGTAGTTAATATGTATTTATTTAATTTAAAAATATTACAATCCATACGATCTGAACACCGGCCCGAGGGAGCAAGTAGAGCCCGAACGGGATTTAACAGTGTGTGTACTGGTGCCACCTCTTGAAAGCGGCGAAGCGATGGGCCCGGTACCAGTGCACCTCCTAGAAAAGGTCAGTGCGCTTAATGGCCCCAACGTCCTCCCGCCACCGTTAACCTTCAGCCCCCAGGACCCTACCGACTCTAGCGGAAATTCGAACCCTGATGTTTGGAGTGAATTGGACGAGATAGACCGGCTGTTATATAAGTTTACCATTATGTATTTTAGCACCATCTACGAGTAACTATACTATAGCCACTAGGTTGGAAATAGATAGATTATTACGCAAGAGTTATCCGCGTCCTCTCTTCCCCAAACCACCGTTGTTTTGCTGGCATATTAAAACCTTTAGTCAGCTGACCATTTCGAGAATATTAGCTCCTATATCCATTGTATAGAAGGTTATTGTTTCAAACAAGAAAAGAGAGAGAAAATTATAATTGGTGCTTTAGCCGTGTTTGCAAGGTGTTGGATCAAATTCAACAACCCCCTTAGCATATTCGATAGCATGTCTGTATGCTAAACAATCGGTCACGAGTTCGATTCCCAACACGGCTAAAAAAGTAGGTCTGATAAATTAACAGACAGTGGACCCTGATTTGTGAATGTCCTAGTATTTAAGTTATTCGCATTTATGAATAAAAAATTACCCCAGCCTTGGCTGGAAAACAGTGACAGATTTAAATTAAATTATAATAGTCAGTAAAAAAATAGTATTATTTAATTCTAAAACAAAAACATCTCACAATCACCCTACCATTACACATTAGCGTAAGTGCGTATAACCCGAACGGGTAGTAGGACGCGGTGCTAGTAATAACAATAATAATTATTAGTTAATATTTCAAAATGTTACTATGTATCTCACAAACACTTTGCTTCTGAGGCGGCTTTTTCCCTCTTCCTTCACGTATATTCGGCTTCTCTTATTATAAAATCCAACCTTCCTCATATTTAGCTTATTAGCATAATTAGTACATATGCGTACATCCCAAACGGGCAGTAAGACGAGATGGTAAAAAAATAAAGATGAGCTCACTACTGTACTACAAACCGAATAATTAAGAGCTGTACGTACCGCCTATATCTTTACAATGCTCCCTATAAAAGGATTATTGTAAAATAAGTGGTTAATATTATTTAATATAGTTGCTGGTCATTTTAATAGTTTCTTCTAATCCTTTATTTTGATTACGGTACTTTATCCTGGGACTATAAAGACGCGTAGCGTGTCATTAATTAAAAATCACAAAAAAGGAAAAACTAACTAGTTTTCTAAAAATGTTATACAGCTTATTTCCTTACCTTTTTGTGTTTAAATATAAAACTTGGATGTTTTGTCAATATCCATAATCTTTTTGTAAAGCTACATCTAAAATTTATAGCCCTTCGTAATTAAATAAAATTAAATAATTAATATTATTGATTTGTCAATAGCAGTTAGTAGAACGAAACATACAATATCCTTGGATCGCTGAAAGTTTATTATCTTGATGTAGATCTGCATTAACACGCACGTGCATGCACACACACACATTACATATACATATATATATATATATACACACACACACACACACACACACACACATACACACACACATACACTTCTCGACAAAAAATCACTTTCTAATAGTTATTTTAAAATAAGAATGATATACGTTCCGAAAAGAGGTGATAAACTCAAGTATTCATTTATCTGTAAGTTCTATGTGGGGTATATGACGTTTTATTCTCCAATTACTGTAACTTGTTTAAAATTCACTTTCTAAAAACAACACACAGTTTGTTAACAGCTAAGGCTAATACTAACACTCGGCCCAAGTGTGGGGAATTCAACACGTCTCATCAATGAGTTGATCTATGTGGAAAGGTTGAATTGGGTGGCTTAGAGAAAATTCACCCACATTAATTTGGAAAGAGGTGAAAAAAAGATTTTAATTTTTTTTTATCACTATACTAAGCTCCATTTCCTCACCTCAACTAGATAAAATATAGCATAATTTTTGATTTTATGACTTTATTAGATTTGTTCCAGATTATTGTACATTATATTTTAGTTTGTTAGGTCTTAGATCTCTTACAAACGCTAAATAAACTAGTGTAGCTAGTGATGATGGCCTTTTGTGTGTGCGACCTGTATGGTCTCACAGGGCGTCAAGTAAAAAATATCCCACCCTCAGTGTCACAGTATGAAGAATATTGTCTTTAATTCACTCACTAAGCACAAAAAAGCAATAAAATCGAAGAAGTCAGGAATACAAAAACTAGGGAGATCTTGGACTACAACACGTACATAAAGTTAGCCCACCACTTTCTCAAAATGAATTGAAATTCATACAGTCCTTTATGCTACGTTTGTGCCCGAAGCTCAGCGTTTGTGCTATTAAACTACTCAAATTATAACGATTTTAATGTGGCAGACCAACTTGATTCCAAGCTGGCCTATCACCTTTTTTAAAACATCTTATCTTGATTTTGATTACGCCAGCTTTTTGTGCTCTATTTGTGCTAATATGTGCCAAAAATTCAGCTTTTGTGCTATTAAACTACGCCCGTGGCAACAATTTTAATGTGATTGGCTAGCTTGATGTTCAACTTAAACATCAAGCTGACCCACTACATTTTCGAAATACAAATTTTCTTATGCTATTCGTTAGGGTTACCGTTTGTGCTTATACGTGCCCGAAATTCAGCTTCTGCGCCATTAAATTACGCATGTGTTAACGATTTAAATCTTATCTTAATCTTAAATTAAGATTTTATAATCATTTTGAAAATATCTGTAGTGTAGTGTTCTTTCTATATTAGTTGTATCAATTTCAGGCTCTTCTATTTCCAATGTTTTAATTTTGAAATTAGATACATTAAGACGTCATTCTAATTTCTGAGACCTACATGGCGAACTTCTATTTTAAATCACACAAAAAAGTTTTTTTTATTCATCCTAGGAAATCTAAGGGGACTCCTCTACCTCTATTACTGCTCATTTTAAAATTTGAAGGTCAGACCTTAATGGTTGTTTGGGGTAGTCCTTATACGCACCTGGAAACTTTCAATCCTCTACCTTAATGCAAATAAAATTATTACCGGTACTTTAGTTTTGGGGATTTTGAATATCCTCATTTTACCATCCTACTTTCTAAATAGTTTAACACTTATATTGTTAATGGAGTAATCCCTCTAAATTCCTGGCAAATTTAAATTTTATATCTTACCTCAAAGTTTTTTTATTTTTAACCAACACCCTAAGCAAATTTAAATTTTATATCTCACCTCAAAGTTTTTTTATTTTTAACCAACACCCTAAGCAAACCCCCACCCTATTTTATACATGAAGAATATTCAGTCTTTTATAATTATTTGGAGTAGTCTTCATACCTGCCTGCCAAACTGAGATTTTCTACCATACCTGCAAGGTGTTTTTTCCACTTTATTACCCCTACCCCCACCCCGTTTCCCAAAGTTCAAATTAAAACTTTATCTTTTTCAGCCTTTAATATTTATTTAGAGTTGTATTTTTACCTGCCTGCCAAATTTGTTTTAAATAAAACCAGAAAGTAGTTGTCTACTGTGTTTTAAATTTGGAACCCCCACTCCACAATATCTTTTTTCCAATTTACTCTTAGAAATTTAAAATTTTGAGATTTATTTGGCCTGTCTTCTAAATTTTAATTTTCTACTTCAATATTTTTTTTATAACTATAGGCTCTCATTAACCTGAGCCCCATATAAAATGTCCCCATTTTAGATTTTTCTGATTACATAAAGCAATCCCGCCATCTTCCTGCCAAGCAGAGTTATTAGTTTCCAGCCCCAGGCATTGGGGAAATATGGTGATTAGTGAGTTAGTGACTGAGTGAATGAATCAGTCAGTAAGTGGATTTTGCTTTTTATTATATAGGTATCCTATTAACGTTTTTTGGTCTTACAGATATATAGTAAAACTTGTATTTTCACATAAATCTTACATAACTATTTATAGTGAAAATTGATATAATTTCGGTTGAAAGTTATTATAAGCACTAATAAGTTATTGTCTAATTATATTGGTGAAAAAAGGAACCTAATAACATTTCAGAGAAAATAATGTTTTAAAAACTACTAGCTGGCTGAGTGGTATGCAATTACGAGGGTGAGTATGGTGTGTTAGAGTAGCCTTACTTTCATCCTTAACTCGCCACTAAGATATTAATAAGTCTATATTCAATTCCCTTTTAAAAAAAACCTCCTCTCGTAAGCATCCCCTAAAAATATTTCACTACTTTCCCAACAACACACCTCCTCCTCTCATAAGCATTCGCTTAACAAGTAGTTCCTAATAACAGTTCACTACTTTCACACCCACAAACCTCTTCCACTCAGAAGCATTCCCTTCGCCAGTAGTTATAAATGGCACGGAACTCCGCACGGACTCATAACTCGTAATATATTATGTAAAACAAATTAATATACACTAGCAAACCCAAGCATAAATTGCACTATTTTTATGTAAAACATTTTTTGAGTCCTGGCTTAAAATTTTATAATTTTATTTTTAAAGAATTAATGTCCTCATTTATATGTTTGGACCGACGAAAAATATCAATATTGGGTCCACAAGGGTCAACAATTGTATTAAAATTTCAACTTCCGGTTAAAATTTTTGACATTTTATCGGGTGTTACAAATCTCCATGCCATCGTATTGCTATTAAATTCCTCATTTATAAATGTTGACCAATAAAAATGTAAATATTGACTAATGAGTCTAAAATGGAGATAGATCATTATTATACAAACGTGTATCCTAAAAGGTTTAAGGAAAAACAACATACACTTTTTGAGAGACTTACTTATATTTAATTACTCTATAGCATTGGAGAATTATTGCGTTAAAACTTAAGTAGAACCTCTTTACAACTAAGGCTCACAAAATCGTATTAATATATTTGCCAATATTTCAGAAAGAGTTGGTTTTATAAAAATATATTTCAAATAAATGTTTATTTATTTTTATTAGTACGACAATTTTGCACTGAAAAGTTATTTAGTATCTCATATAGTTGTAGAGATACGGAAGCTTCTGATTCTGTAAAGTAACCTAAAAGTCATTTTCATGGGAAAATGAAAATAGCCAGTTTATTTATAATCTTAATCAACACCTAGATTCGAATTTTAATCAAAATCGTTTAAGCCTATTTTGAGAAAATTGAATTTTTTTCTTTTCGCCCTTTACTAAACTACTTTTAATTTTAAGTTTTAATAGACACACAGACAGACGGCATTGCAAAGACAACTTTTTAGGGTTCGGGAGGTCATGAGACGTCAACATCCATCAACATTTCAAGTTAAAATTTTTTACGGTCGCAATACTTTTACCTTTTGTGTTCGAAAAGTTAAAAAATATACATTTGCGTATAGCTTGAAAGTTATTGGTTTTATAAAAAAATATGCTTCTTATAAAATATTTGTATTATAAAGAGACCTACATATTTGTAACAATAAGTAATTTCATATCTCAAATAGTTTAGGAGATATTATATATTTAACAAAAATTTATGCATCAAACTGGAGCCCTTAAAGTCATTTTTCCGAAATATTGAGAGTAGCCATTCTGTTTAGAATATTCATAAATGTTTAAATATGAAATTTATTCAAAATCATTTGGGCCGATTTGGAGAAAATCGACTTTTTCTCTTTTTGCCCTTCAGTAAACTACCCTTAATTTAGGGTTAGATATCCAATATCAAAAACCCTCGGGGAAATCATATGAAAATCCTAAATACCAAGTTTTAGCCTAATCGGTAAAATAGTTTAAGCTCTAATTGGAGGTAGAGAAAGTCATAAACAACTTTTTTGGATTCGGGAGGCTATGAAAGGTCAATATCCATAAAAATCTTGAGTTCGATTTTTTTGATCTCTACCTGTAAGATGACGAGAAAGTAAAAAATATTTGTTTACTTTCAAACCCACACGCCTCCTACTCTCATAAGCGTTGCCACCACTAGTAGTTTATTAAAACAGTTGTTTACTTTCAAACCCACACACCTCCTCCTCTCATAAGCGTTGCCTCCACTAGTAGTTTATTAAAACAGTTGTTTACTTTCAAACCCACACGCCTCCTCCTCTCAGAAGCATGCTTCTTATAAAATATTTGTATTATAAAGAGACCTACATATTTGTAACAATAAGTAATTTCATATCTCAAATAGTTTAGGAGATATTATATATTTAACAAAAATTTATGCATCAAACTGGAGCCCTTAAAGTCATTTTTCCGAAATATTGAGAGTAGCCATTCTGTTTAGAATATTCATAAATGTTTAAATATGAAATTTATTCAAAATCATTTGGGCCGATTTGGAGAAAATCGACTTTTTCTCTTTTTGCCCTTCAGTAAACTACCCTTAATTTAGGGTTAGATATCCAATATCAAAAACCCTCGGGGAAATCATATGAAAATCCTAAATACCAAGTTTTAGCCTAATCGGTAAAATAGTTTAAGCTCTAATTGGAGGTAGAGAAAGTCATAAACAACTTTTTTGGATTCGGGAGGCTATGAAAGGTCAATATCCATAAAAATCTTGAGTTCGATTTTTTTGATCTCTACCTGTAAGATGACGAGAAAGTAAAAAATATTTGTTTACTTTCAAACCCACACGCCTCCTACTCTCATAAGCGTTGCCACCACTAGTAGTTTATTAAAACAGTTGTTTACTTTCAAACCCACACACCTCCTCCTCTCATAAGCGTTGCCTCCACTAGTAGTTTATTAAAACAGTTGTTTACTTTCAAACCCACACGCCTCCTCCTCTCAGAAGCATTGCCTACACTAGTAGTTCATTTAAACATTTCATTACTTTTAAACCCACGCACACCGTTTCTACCCCAAACCCCCATTCGACCTGAACTAATTTTTATTCGCCAAACCTAGGACATCAGCGATATTAGTTCATATGCGCGTAGGCCGAACGGGCAGTAAAACGCGCTGACAAAAAAACAACATGTTATTTAGAGGTCAACCAAGATTTATTCCTAAACTAAAGCCATAACGACACGTGTTCATCACAGTAAACATTTGTGACAGTATATTGGTCGACCCTTGCACTCCGTTTGCAGCCCTATCTGGCCCTGTTTGATGTGTATTTTACTAGCTCTCCTGATAGAACAGTGTGCACAACTAAGCAATGCATGTGTAAACCGTGCTTGAAATCCATCACCAACCTGAATGTTACAGGAGAAATACCTCTTGAAGCCGCCTTTACACACTTCGTCTCCATCGACACTGCAACAACAAAAACAAAAACAATCAATTGGACAGTAGCACGAAACAACTATGTATTAACAAGAAACTCAGCAATAATCTCACTACTCTCACCGGCGGCTCTGGCGTTAAAATTAGTCTTTCATAAGGCTCAGGTTCGAATCCAGGCTGGGTGAAATAGGGTGCCCAACCTTTAAACTATCATTCCTATGTATCCCTAAGGTCAGTGGCCCTCAACCTGTGATCCATTATGTATAAAAATATGTTTTACGAATTAATTTTTCACTCTCAGTAAATTTTATCTTTAATTTTTTGTAAACCACTTCGGTGATCACACTGTCTAACGCGCTACTCTCGCAATAGACTGCCAATCACGGGGAGATCGAAGTTCGTATATCGGTCTGGTGTACTGAGAGTGGTTTTTCCAAAATAGTTTACTACTCTCCTTCCACGAAAATGCGGGTACATTTTCTATAAATATGATCTATATAATATATGTTATTATTAGCACCGCGTCTTACTACCCGTTCGCGTTATACGCACTTACGCTAATGTGTAATGGTAGGGTGATTGTGAGATGAAAATGAAGGACCTACAGTTTAACGTGGAATCCGAACCACTGTGGAGGCCTGACACCGTGTTGCCCTGACAGGTTCTTGGCGTGGAAATAGACACATGGCGCGTGAGTATGCAAAACCTATCGGACGTAGCTTCTCTTTTGATTCATATTCATGGAATCATGGCACCTTAAAAAATATAAAAACACAGGCTACCATCAAGTCTTGTAGTCGGGATTCCTTTGGGTCACCATAAAACACGACGGACGGGCTAGGTCCCATTGAAGTCATTATTTCATTTATCACTCATCCGATTTCAATAATTCTCTTTTTTTTACCAAGAAGATCATAGCATATGCTTTAAAATTTATAAATTTCTTGATATATCCTCTCCTTATCCTGTAAAAATTCAAACATTATGATGAATATTCCGAAATTGGAAAATGACTCCTGGACACGGAAATCAAACCCAGGACCTTTGACTTACCACGCCAACGCTCTTAACACTGAGCCGTCCAGGATGCACCCAATGTGCAGGGTCATTCTTCACTCATATTTTAAGGCAGAGTCTTTGAAATATGAGTACGGGACAGTTCCTGGATAGCTCAGTGGTCATAACTTTGGCGTACTAAGCCAGAGGTACCGGGTTCGATTACCATGTTCAGGTGTAATTTTTCAATTTTCAGAATATGATATCTTGATGGAGTAATCCTCACTAAAAAGAATAAATAATAGCTTTGGTTATTTGATTCTTCTATTATTATGCTTGATAAAAAACTAAATGTTTCATACTTCAAGTGAAATTATTCATTTCTTCACTAAATCTTTTTAGCACTTAAAGAAACAGCTCCAAACCATTTCTAACACACATTATTCAGTCATTTAATAATTTTACATGGTGGGGATTTTCAAATAATTTTAATCTTGCCACCGGTTATTGTGGGCCAAAGCCACCGTAGCATTTGCTTATTATTTGGTATAATGAAAACAATAACTATGTATAGTAATGAATGAGTACAATTACAACATTTTTAAATCAGAGACAAATTCCTGTCATATGTGTGGATCAACCTCTATTTGCCTTGACTATATCCATCCAGTGGAACTGGCCTGAATTTTATGGTGAATCCAAACTTGTAGCCATGTTGGCAACTTTTAATATCGAGCAGGCCTTTCTGAAGGGGCTTGTCCAGATTATTGAGGGTAGTGGCTGGAATAGTCTAGTGGCAAATCCTGGAATCAAGACAGAGGTGGGAGCAGAAGCGTATCTTAAGGTTACTCATGTAACAAAAGCAAGGGAAATTCATCAAAATATCACTGCTGTTTTATACAGTCTACTCAAAGATGCATTTACACTAGAAGACCCAAAAGTATCATTTGAATAATGTATTGAAGAAAAACGTTCTAGATGTCCAACTTTTCGATTCTGGTTTTTAGTATTTAACTTGGAGATACTTGTCTTATCTTTGGTTCGGTCAATCAGGGATGGTAAATATGCACTGTTCACCCAAATAATGAAAAAACTAGCACCTTGATTTTTTTTCCTGATGAATCATCTCCACTATGCTCGTTGGTTGCCAATCCACATAGAATACTTACACGAACTAAAAGACACAGCACCAAGTGTACATGAGTACTTTTGCAAAGGTCAGTTTGTTACTCACAATACAAAAAATCTCTTTTCTGCACTAGATGTGAATCAGGCTAATGAAAAAAACAATGCTGTTACAAAAGAAAATGGTGGTGCTGTTGATCTGTTGCAATATCTAGCAATTTTAAGAAGGTGGATGATGGGTGGCAACCATTAGTTATCATTCTATATGAGTTTTAGTCAACGAACAAAACTAACAGTACTGACAGGATTGTTCACCATGAACAGTATACTGCTTACCAGAACAAGTTTCAAGCCCAAAAACATACATCAAAAGGAAGCTTTCTTGAATTTATTAATCCTTTTGAGCAAAACTCTTGTGATCTTGTGGTTTGAAACACTAAGGGTATAATGGATACAGAGCGAGTTAGAGCTCTATTAGGTGCTAAAGAAAAATCCTTACAACTGTACAACAACTATGTGAAAGTACGTTTGAGTAGGGAAGCAAAATTGAGTGTACTTGTTCCATTGCAAAAAAATAGGACTAAGTTCTTTGGCTTTGCAAAAAAACAAAACCTCCCCAAAAATTTCTGAATTGAAAAATGATGTTGATCTTTTCTCTAGGGCTTTCATTGTAAGTCAAAACAGAGACTTAGATCTGAACAAGATTTTTGAACATGAAAACACAAGGGCTCTACCTTGTCTTTTCTCAAATGATATTCTGCGATCATGTCAGAAATCTCAGCTACTTAAAATCCTGGACGAATCCATTGATCCGTCACAGTTTTAAGGATTCTATGACACAATTATTTACGATGGAGCTGCACTAGCACATGCTCTTCCACCCAAGACATCACGGACATTTGGTGATTACTGTGATGCAGAGTTCAAAAACAGGATTTTGTATGATGCTGAGAGGTTTCATTTAAAAAGAATACACATTTTTTGGGATACCTATTCAAAAACTTGCCTGAACACATTTGTGAGAGAGAAGAGAGGTGTTGGTTTTCGTCGCTAAGTAGCACAAGGAAATATGCTACCACAAAATTGGAATAACTTTCTCTGCTGCGATCAGAATAAAACTGAGATTTTCAAGTTACTTGGAGAGCATTCACTTTTGAAGTTTGATTGGGTTCACATCATTACTGAGATTGATGACATCATTCGTTCATCCCAATTGGGAAAAACTTTGAATGATAGAGTATAATACAGACAATAGGAATAAGTAGTGGGCAGAATTTTCCTACACGCTAAGGATAATATTGAATATGGAAAAAAAAAATTATTTGCATAGTAGATACCGATGTAGTTATTTTGGCAATCCCTATTTTCTAAATTCTCAAAGTTGCTGGTCTTCAGAAGATGTGGATTCTCTTTGGAACTAGGAAGTCTTAAAGGTACATGAGCATTAATGCCATGTATTTAAGTACAGGCGAAGATAAAACCATTGCCTTGATATGATTCCATGCACTCACAAAATCAGATTTAACCTCATCATTTGCCATGAAAGGGAAACCGACTGCCTAGAAAGTCTGGAAATCATTCTCCGAGGCTATGGAAGCCTTCCAAGTTATATAATTATCAAAAGAGACTATTTCTGACAAGACTTTTCATGTTTTGGAGAGGTCTACTCTTTTGCTTTACTACAAATATGGAGACAACTTCTCAGTCAATCATGTTTGAAATCTTCTTTCTGCTTCAAAAAGTTGTAGTCTATCAAGTTTGCCCCCAACTAGACAGGCATTAAGGCAACATTGTCTCCGTTATTCATATCAGACAGGACAAGTCTGGGGTCGTGCATGCTCAGTGATGGACGACTTTCCAGGACCAGGCGGATGGGGATGGACCAGAGCTGCAGAGGAGTGGAGCTGGTATGTTCTTCTCTTCCCTCTATTTGGACAGATTGTAGATAAATGATTAAGTGCAGGTGCTCTGAATGCCGTACACGATGCTCCTGTTCAAAGGCTAAGTTCCATTCCTACTACTTTGCACGAACTGCACTGGGGGTCGAAAATGCGGCAATAAATACAATAAAAGGCATGTGCTTGGTTGAGTGTTTCTAAATATCCATAATTCCAACACACATCTCAAGATCATAATATTTATTTTTTCAGCCAACGTCTTCTCTTTGTTAACTCTTTTCCAAATACCAGGCATTAAAATTACTTTATAGATAAACAAATATTATCATTACTTGTAAACTTTTTAAGACTTTATATGAAAATAATTACTTTGTTCCTGGTATGAATCAGAAGATGAGGAAGAAGATGACGTGATTTAAAGACATTTATTTAAGCTGTTAAAAAGAAGTTAATTTGCAGGAGCATTTATTATTGTTCAAACATGTTTATAAACATTTAGGCTACTAACATATTGTAATAGTAAAGTGAACAAAATATTAAAAACCAAAGTCTAGTTTCATTTGACCAGTAAGTTCTAAAGAAGTAGTTTAATATAACAGATGTTCTTGATATCATCTATAAAAGAAATAATGTGGATAATAAAAAATATATTTAACAATGCAATTTGCGAGAAAAGTGAGATGTTCATAGATTTTGAAATTGTGGAGAAACTCTAAGATCTAAGATAGATATGTGATGACCAATTAGTTTATTCTTAGCAAGAGCTTTTTAAAAAAAACTTAAATCGGAGTACTAGGAGCTGAGATACAATCAAATTAACAACACCATGGCCCCCATTTTGGTGTCCTGCGCGGATTTTGAAGTGGCTCCTTATTTGAAAAGTTTCTTTTCTCATCATATATGACTACAGAAAATGGCACATTCCTAACAAAGAGTGCATCTTTTTGTCTTTATTTGCTATTTACCAGACGTAGCCTACTATAGAGAGTAATGGGGAAAGTGCATCTCCTTGTTTCAATTCATTGTGTATTTCGAAAATATCTTATAAGTAACATCCAACTCGTACCCTGCCATGCGTATCAGTCAAAAATATGCCTGACAAGTTTTTTTATATTAGAAATTTATTTAAAATTTCATTGAAATTGTTTCTTTTAAGTGAAATCATAGGCCATTTTTAAAATCCATGTGCCTTCATGTTGTACTATCACTTTATTTCTAATATTTGCTAAGTAGTAAAAATCAAATACTCTGTTGCTCTATTTCGTCGAAATTAAATTTTCTATAGCTAGTTATCTCAAATATTCTCTAATATCTGTTCATAGGAATCATGGAATTTGAGAATAACTTTATCTACATTTAAATATCTTTTGTTTAAATATTATGATATCCATGACCAATATTTAAACAGGAACGGTTGAGATCTGTATCTGTAGAAAATTAAACTAATCGTATCTACTAAAGCATTTTTTTTACCAAAATACTTTTGGCCATAAAAACTGCAAACATATTTACCTTATTCCAAGCCTCCTCGCTCCCTCTTTCCCACTTAGTCATGTTTAGCAATAATATTGTGTGTACTAGCGACCCTGATGGCTATTATCCAAAAGAGCATGCTATTAATTAATAATAATAGACTATAACATTTACTTTTTCAAACTACATTAATTACATATTAATAATCATGGCTCTACTTACTAAAACTGAAATGTTCTTAAGTAGAACACCTGCTGTCACATTAAATTGATAACACCCTATTTGTGTCAAGGTAAATCCATAGATTCCTTTTTTTAAATTGCATTAACAACAAAATTCTCCTTTACTTTTGTTCATCAACGAGTTAAAACCCATTTTACTTGACAAAATTTGTGGTTTAATAAAAAGAGGCCATCTCATGACCGATTAACCGGGAAATTAGAAACAATACTACGTTAGAACCAGTAAAAGTATTATAGTGCGGTTTTATTAATTATTCATTTGAAAACAACAAGACTGGGCTCAGTATAATAGTTTTATTTTTATTTTAAAATAATTATTTTTCAATACTGTTATATTTAAAACAAAAGGTAACACTGTTTTGATGGTCTCAATCCAATTTCATTTAAATAAGAATAAAGAAAGCCGCACTACGATGGGATATCTGGTTCGAGATATATCACTAACTAGCCTTCCACCTGATGATATCACCACAGTTTCTCCACCACTATATAAACTCTCACCTGATATCACTGTAAAGTCTCTCACCTTATACCCTCAACTATAGTCTCTCAACTTTCATCATTAACTTTAGCCTATCACTTGTTATCACTATACAGTTTCTCACCTGATATCACTACACTGTCTCGTCTGGAAGGCGACGCCGCCCCCACAAGAACGCGAGCAGTCGGAGGGCTCAGACCACGGTCCCCAGTTGCCGGTGTCCCCGTCCCCTCCCCCTTCCACCACGAAGCTCCCGGGCAGGTAAGAAGGACGTCCGCCGCCGTAATGCGTCCCGTTGTGCTCGTGTTGGCGCTTGTGTCGGCGGTGATGATGACGGATCTTGTGCTGGACAAATCAGAGACCATAATGCCGGTAAGTGGCGTGTGTGAGAGTATTATTTGGGGGTACTCAAAGCTACAAGGAGCGGCGTGGGGCATTATTAACAATGGCTTTAAGAGGTAAGAGCTATTAAACGGGTGTTTTCATGGCCATCTTGCTCTAGTATAGAACGGGGAAAAAGGACAGTTTTAGCAACATACTTATTTTGATATAGTTGTTGTAAAAATAATATATAGACTGCTTACGTGGCTAAAATTATTTCAATAAAGAATATAGAAAGCATATAAACATATTTTTAAAAGTTATACTGTTTTATATATATATATATATATACACACACACACACACACCATATTTAGAGGTCCTTAGTTTGGTTGTTTAAATATTTAGCTTTATGTTAGTTTAGAACCTTAGTTTAGTCGGTAGTGTGTCTATCTACTGAGCTAAGGATCCCAATTTCGATTCCCGGTATGGCAAAAAAAGAATAGTTGGTGAAATGTGGGTTCCTTTCACAATGCTAAATAATACATGGGGGCTGGGTGGTGTGTCAATTCCAGTTTTAAGTTAGTTTATTAGTCGTGTGTTGATATAATCAGTCGGTTCAAAAAGTGAACGTCAAATACTTCATGTAAATAAATAAATAAATAAATATCAAACAACCTTTATGTTTTTGTCTAATTTTAAACTTCAAAACCCTTATTATTATTATTATTATTATTATTATTATTATTATTATTATATATAAGGTAGAAAAAACTAGCCAATAGTTATAAAAGAGTCTCGAAAACTTCCTACTTATATTCATACGTCGACTCATGTGATATTTAGCTGCCATGTAGGAGACGTTCACACTTAGACTAAATGTTTTTACTTTTAGTTTAGCACCGCATCTTATTATCCATTCAGGTAGTACGCATATATACTTAGGGATGAGAAAGGTTAAGTTTAGATAAGGTGAACCCTCATTAGCGTGGAGAGTGAGTGGAAAGCCACTCAGGGAAAACCCCTTTCAGTTCCGTTGACCTAGTCATAGACAGCCTAGTCTATTATGAAAGTGACGCCTTAGAAGATAAGATCATGCGGCCACCGAAATGGGCGTTTCGACTGTAGATTCAATATTCAAAGAAACACACTCGTGAGGAAAATTGCATCTATAACCCTGGTGAAGAGTTCAATGACGTATGAGATAACTGCTGTCAGCTACCAATTAGAAATACAGAAGGTTGCAAATTTCGTCACTAAATCATCGTCTTTTAGCTTTTACCGATACCTACAGTAGCCCCATGGCTTCTATGGTGCTGACTGCCGGCTTTGAAAAGTTACCATACCAAATTATGTATCCCTACGCCGAGCCATATGATCTGCAAAAGCATGTGTTTAGCAGCTGTCACTTCTGACGGTCAAAATGTAGGTATATACCTAAATGTTGACTGTCAAACGTCAGCTGTGAGCTGTCAGTCAGCACCAAAGAAGCCATGAGGCTACTGTAGTGACCGGTAGAGTCCAACTTCCATAGGAAGAAACTTTTAGAAAATACAAACTTTTTACTGTCNTAGGTATATACCTAAATGTTGACTGTCAAACGTCAGCTGTGAGCTGTCAGTCAGCACCAAAGAAGCCATGAGGCTACTGTAGTGACCGGTAGAGTCCAACTTCCATAGGAAGAAACTTTTAGAAAATACAAACTTTTTACTGTCAACATTGATAAAGTTTTACTATATTTTTCTTTAAGTACTGATAGAATCTCTCAAAAGTGACAGCTTCAAATCACATTACTTTACGTATCGATACATTAAAGTTTATCTAGTAACCTATATAGATGTCAGATAAAAAACCTTTCTTTAAAAATAGGTATTTGAAGGAAGGACTATTTTATACAATGTTAAAGCCTCTTCTCCCCCTTTCTTTCCCACTCCCAGTCTCTTGAAGCTACGTTATTGGTAACGGCAATAATTCTCTACGAGAGTTTGTTGTCCTGATGCGAGGAAACCAGTAAGCACACACGCTGTTTATCACTAGCATGACCAGTTAATTAATTAATTCAACCACTCATCAATTACTTCATTCCTCACCCATCAATCATCCAGTCAATCAAATACTCTTCAATTTATTCATTCAGCCACGCTTGAATAATTAATTCACTCAACCATACAGTCATTAATTTAGCCATTCATATTATACAAATCGTTTACTTAATAATCTGTCTTTAAAAAAAATTAATTAATCATTTTAGATTATGTCTAGAATGTAATCATTATCTATTTAATTACTTAATTAATTTAATCAATAATTAGTTATTTTCTTATCTAGTCTTTCATGTTTTTATCATAATATTATCATACTACCACAGTTGTTTACCCGTTCATTAAGAGCGTGCATCATATGCCAATTAACTCTGTGATACAGTCGGCTAGAAATAGTAAATTTACACAAACACCGCACGTGGATCATTTCTGATTAAACATTAATAGAGATACATAGTTTATTTAAGTTCCTAATACTGAGCAATGTTAAAATATTAAATGATATTTGGATAAGATCTGCTTTGAAAAGGACATTCTTTACTAATTTAGAATGGCTTCACAGATAAGCACTATGAACAAATCTTAATTCTGTCATAATAGGGACATACTGTAGCTATTAACAAGAAACTGTGTCGCTTTGTCCCCCATCGTCACCGCCGATAATTTAGACTAATCATTCATATATGAATGCACTGCACACATTTCTGACATATCGTAGGTCATTTATTTACCCTTTTACTCCCGAACCTCGCGCGCGCGCACAAACACAGGCTCAGATGCAAGCCGGAAGCTGAGTTAGGCTTGATGTGATGAACGCTCTTAAAATCCTAGTTAATTAATTAACTCTATTAGTTATCCGTTAGTTAACTCAGTGCTTACGCGAGATTATCTTTGCAGGTATACCATGGCTTGATCCTTAGTTTGATGGTTTGAATATTTAGCTTTATGTTAGATTAGAGCCGTAGCTAAGTCGGTAGCGTGTCTGTCTAGTGAGATAAGGGTCCTAATTTTGATTCCCGGCATAGCCGAATTTGATATAATTGGTGAAATATGAGCTCCCCTTCTCACAGTGATAAATTAACGGCAGGAGGCTGGGTGTTTTATTAGTTCTGGTGCTAAGTTAGTTTCTTTGGTCATGTGCTGAATCAGTCAATTCTTAAAGAGCACGTTAAATACTTCAAATAAATAAATAACAAAACTATAAGCCTATGCTGTTGCCATATTATAAACTTCAAAACCATTAATAGAAGAATACTGGACGATTTATTCAAGTACAAAAAGATTCACTTTATTTATACTTTTATTTTTGTAAATATTAAATTGATTTTTTAAAACATCAAAGAAAAAAAACAATCCATCCATACCTAACTAGCAGTATATTTATATGGAAAATCCGGACAGGTAGAAAGACACCGAACAACTTTTGTGAATAAAGCTTTAGAATGTTTTAGTAATATTTTGAGCCTATACAGTGTTTAAAATAAACCTCACCTGAAATCAAACCAGAGTCATTTGTACATGTGTTTAACCTTACCACTTAGCCTGAGGAGAAAGTCTAAAATTTATTGATACAGTATTTAAATTTTATTTCAGCATCGGGGTATTTAGCTATTTAAAGTAGAATGGTAGGGAATGTGAAAAAAGGCCGGTATGTTTACAGCCTTACATAACAAACATTTTGTTTGGGTAAAATAAATGGAATATTTTTCCAGTAGGAACATAGAATATAATTTTATTCACATGGTAATATCAAAAGTTCTTGAATATCTGCCAAAGGTGTCCTGAAAATTGATGACAATTTTTTTTCTTTTCGTTTAAAAGTTTCTCATCAACTGCTAATATGCTCACATGACAGCTATTCAACCACTGCTGATATCTCAACGTTAATAAAATTAACCTCTTATGTTTCAACTGGAGCAATATTTGATTTATTTTGCCAAAACAACAAAAAAAATTGTTTGCTATGAAAAATGAGAAATATTGACCTATTCTCGCGTCCCCTTCCATCCCACCTTAAACTATTAAAGTAGGATGAGGAGAATATAAGTTAAACTTTAGAGGAACTGTACCCACATAACCATAGCAAAATAATGGGAAACCAGCGATAAATGACTCAATAGGCCATAAGGGGATTAAAAAACCCTCACCAAGAAACCAGACTCAGATGAACATAGGAGGAACTTAGGAGTTCGAGGTTTGGTCCCGATCAAGTGAACTTGGCACAGTTTATTTTTCTAACACTTCTGGAGAATGGGCAGACATTTAGGAAAAAATACCCTCAGTACACCTGACAGGGATTCGAATCTCAATCTCCCCGTCACCGCTAGTCCAGTCTCCATGAACCTCTGTCAAGTTTAAGATCACATCCTTTCACCGGACCTGTGATTTTCAACCCTTTTCAACTCACAGAACACTGAATAAGGCACAAAGTTGTCAAGGAATTCTATCAGTTTATTAAAGGAAAGATTATGTCATAAAAAAAGAGTAAAAGTATTGTGTTTAAAAGTCAAACAACTAAAATTCTTATCATTGTGTTATTTAAAACAATAATGTTGTTAGTGTACTTAAAAATATATAATTGTGTTCCTATTTTTTTTTTCTCCCTTCTTTTCGACCTTCCCCCAAGCTCCCACTGCACACCTGCTGACCTTTGGCAGCACACTGGTTTAAAAACACTTCCCCAGACAAACGATGGTGCACTTTTTTCTATACTGTTCCAGAAATTACACTTTGATTATTTAAACTTTCACCGGACCTGTGATTTTCAACCCTTTTCAACTCACAGAACACTGAATAAGGCACTAAGTTGTCAAGGAATTCTATCAGTTTATTAAAGGAAAGATTATGTCATAAAAAAGAGTAAAAGTATTGTGTTTAAAAGTCAAACAACTAAAATTCTTATCATTGTGTTATTTAAAACAATAATGATGTTAGTGTACTTAAAAATATATAATTGTGTTCCTATTTTTTTTTCTCTCCCTTCTTTTAGACCTTCCCCCAAGCTCCCACTGCACACCTGCTGACCTTTGGCAGCACACTGGTTTAAAAACATTTCCCCAGACAAACGATGGTGCACTTTTTTCTATACTGTTCCAGAAATTACACTTTGATTATTTAAATCAGTTAAAGGCAGCATAGTTAACATTAGAACGCAAGACTAAAGAATTAGTTTAATATTGTATTATTTAATAGGTATCCAAGGTTATTGATTAATTTTAAGTGGCTCATTTAAAGAGAAAGAAATACTCTTCCATCATTTTCAAACAAAACAAAATGAATATTTCTGTCGCAAGTTCAGGAACATTTAAGGGGTGACAGAAATGCCAAAAAGTTAAAAGCGGTACACGAGTTAATCAAGTGAAACAATGTGTCTTCTTGTTTGCAGCCCCCCAGTAGACAATATCTTGTTAGAACAAAACAGCTCTAAAGAAAAAGTGGACCTTAGTTTAATCAGCCTCACAATTAAACTATACATAGGGCACTTGTGTGTGCTCATTTTGGAATACACGCACTTGACGAACTCGACTATAAATCTATCACTAACAATTAGAAAGTTACAATACCTTTCCTCCTTATCCTTTTCAACCTTTGAAAATGGTGGGAAACACCCATAGTGTAAAAATAATAATGAAAACCAAAACAAAGAAAGTACAGAAAGTGAAAATAAACTCAACAAAATATTCCATAAAGGTTATTTTGCAATAATATATACATACAGTTCAGATGACTGAACACTATCTGAGATTGGCTTATTAAATCACAGCGGAAGATAATGTATTGGTTGAAGGTATTTTATAATAAGTGAAGTCCGTATTAACATAATATCTGGTCTACAGCAGACCTAGGAGCTCTAGCGTTAGTGTCACATTCACCCACCAAGTGCTGTAGTCGATTCATGCTTGTGAGAAGAGAACTGGAATCGCTGATGTTGCTTTGTTATAACTTGATTAATAACGTTTCTGGAGTTAATGTCCTCAGGGTAAGCGAGTTATAGCCAGGCCAAAAAAACGCTTTAGTCAGCTTTATTGCTTGTCCGAAACACAAAGTTTGTAGTTAATCCTAGCTTAGGGGGGACGCGAGAAAAGGTCGCTGTGTTTGCAGATTTTTATAACAAAACAATTTTATTGGTAAAATCTTGCTTCTATAAAAACATGGAGTTTAATTTCCCTCATATGGTATTATCAACAGTTGTTGAATATCTGTCAAGGGTGTCCTGCAATTTAATGATGACTTTTTCTCTTCATTTAACAAGTTTTTCATCTAGTGCCGCCATTCTCATGACAAATATTCAACCATTGTTGATATCACAATTATAAGAAAATTAAACTTTATGTTTCTACTATTTCTACTATTTATTTTGATCTAAAATATTTTGATATAAAAACTGCAAAATAACACTGACCTTTTCTCGCCTTTACTACATCCCCACCTTAAATTCAAAATTTTGTGATTTTTGAAGGGTCGCAAAAGATAATTTTTTAGAGACTATTATCACTTTTTTATGTCACTAGGAACCCTGCCTTAATAGTGTCTATACTTTTACCAACAAACGTAAATTATATATACACTTCAGCTTTACTATTGAGAGCTTGAACACGTTTATATGAAAATCCTCCATTTATTTAAAAAATGAATACAATAATATGTTTGGTAGAATTCGAGAGATTGCTGTCGATAGAAATTGTCATTTTTTGAAACTGTGGTTTCTCCTTTGAATATTTTAGAAATTTGAAATGGTGAAAAAACGGCACTTTAGCTCAGACGGTAGCGTGTTTGTCAACTGATCTCAGTGTCCCGGGTTCTATTCCTGGCATGGCCAAACCATATTTTGTTGGTGAAATGTGGGTTTCCACTTTCACTATGCTAAATTAACGACCGGAAGCTAGGTGTCGTGTCTGTTCCAGGATAAGTTAGTTAATAAGCCATGTGCTGATATCACCAGTTGGTTTAGAAAGTGCACGTTAATTCTCTCAATAAAACAACATGATGGCAAATCGGTTGGGTATAACTACTGCAATCGTGAAAAGAATCAATTCACGTTTGTAAAATAGTCATCAACCAGAGGTGCAGACTTTACCTAATACTTGGGATATTTTGATTGAATTCGTTCAGAAATAGAAATTACAGCATTCTCATATCTGTACCCGCCACAAGTCTAAGAGGCCCTGGTTTGCTCTAGGTTGGGGCTGACATATATTTTTGCTATGAGCATAATATTTCGTCCTGCTTTCCAATTTAATCATACAGGCTGTCCTTAAATTACGTAAGGTTTTTTGGGGTGAGAAGATTATGTATTCTGACTTTGTATTACAGGAGGAGGGGGGAGAAGTCAGAATCCATCTTGCGTGTGTGTTTTTTTTATCTATCTTTATGTTTAAATAATATCTTAAAAAAAATAGTTATTATGTCAGATATTTCTGAAACGTTTCATTTTCACCTAATTTTACTACACTTAAAGCAGACCTATTCTATAATATCATAACACTTACTTTATTACCAATCCTAATGTATAAAAATAATTAAACGGTTAAAATAATCAACTATGCCAAATTGTAGTCTATATAATTATGTAGTATAAAGGAAAACGTGGGGGAAGAGGCTTGATGGAAGGAAAATCTTACGATCCCTTAACAAGCCGAAAGGGGGAGGTTAAAAATCATGAAAAATAACCCTTCCCTAATTCAAGGACGGCCCCATATCAAAGTTCTATTTATGGCTGCGGGTGTAAAGAGAATTTTCATAGGATGAGTCTTATCAAACACTTATAAAAGTTTTACTCTCACGTATTCATAATTCGAGTCATGTGATCTTTAGATGTACATTTTGATATACGGTATCAATATCTAAATAGAGCTAAAATATAATAAAATTTTATAAATGTTGAACGGAAAAATAAGTTGATATTTTCAACACGCTGCTTCTTAGAAAATTCCTACTATTGTACTGTTTATTTTTAATTTCTCAAATTTTCAATTCAAGAGTTTGGAACCGTTGAAGACTTTCGGTGGTGTGATCTCGTGCAATGGGAGTGTCAGAACATCCCACGACCCCCACCTTTGAACCGAGAATAGCCAGTGCCAACACTTTACTAGCGTGACGTCACTGTATGTTCATTAGTCGTCTGCCGACCGTCTGCACGAGACAATACTAGCAAGGGGACTGGATGAGAAGGGGGAATTTCAAGGAAATACACCAAAAGCACAGACAAATAATATATCCAGACACTCAACCTCCTGGTTAGAATGGTTGCGTTCCTTTTGGCAGCTTGAGTCCTTCACCACTAGGATCACTGTGGTTAGTTCTATTATCACCGAGCAGTTACACTAGCGAAGTCCAGTGTTAAAGGACTCAAGCAGCAAAAACCCCGTAAGGCTGAGATACTGTTTATTACTTGTCTGTGACCAAGGGCTAGGGAACTATGTGATAGACCAAGGAGGGCCCCACAGATGTACTAAATTTCTGTTTGAATAGTAGA
>CABFOW010001946.1:0-24671 GCA_902141385.1 Timema californicum
AGAAGTCTGACACCTTACCCCTAGACCACCAGGTCACCGAAATGTCATACAATGCGACATTTCTTAAGAAAATGACAGCTCCTACGCTTCAAAACCACACAGTGATTCCACAAAGAGTTTATATTGCTATGTCTTAGTCGTAACGACTAAACAGATTGTGTACTGTGCCTTACTACCCGCCCGGACCTATCGGCATTTAATTGCAACCGTTGAGAAGGGACGAAGAAGGTTTAGTTTAGGAGAAATTAACTCGGATCAGCTTGGCGGGAGAAGGGAGAAAAACTAAGGAAATATTTAAGTGCAGAATCAGTTAAGTATTCAAATTACCTGACATGCACATATTTTTAACTAAATTCCTTGACTACCTGACTTTTACAAGTTTCAACGACCATGAAGACAGTAATAACGATGAGTAAATGGAGGCAGCAAGGTTTGCCTACTTACTGTTCACAGATGTAAATTTATACAACTCAAAACGTAAAGTTGTTAGTGTTTATATCTGTCACCACCAATCTGTCGCAAGCCATATTTAGAAATAAACGACTACTCTAATATCGTGTTACGGTTTCAGGGATATATAAATAGGTGGCTCGCCTAAGTTACGAAATCCATTACATGAACGATGCTACGGAAAATAAGTCAATAATGAATGTGTTATTCAACTGTAGACGGAAACACACTCCCATTTATGAAGGAGAGAAAGGGAACTCCACAACTGTCAAGTCAGAAGATTACCTAATTAAGCTATTTTACGCGTTTCTAAATACGTTTTAATTATAAGCATGACAGTTCCATTATTGAAATATGTGGTCCCTTGATGAGCTACACTATTACAGCCTATCTTATGAGAGTAACGGTAGGTCGATAGCTTTTTGTTAATTATGTTAGGCTGGATGTATATTCATACATTACGCATAACTGATAGTGAGTAGTTTCTTACAGTGCACAAATCATACTTTTAAAAATTACCACAATTTATAGTGAAACGTAGTGATTTAATTACAGATTTTTTCTTTATTTCTAGAAGTTGGTCTAAGTTATTTTCTCTACAAGTTAAGTTCTATAAAAATAATTATTTTAAAGGTATATTCGGGAACCAAACTTAGTTAGAATATATTATTTTGAAACATAAAACTAATTTAATTCAAGGGAGTCCAGCATTATTAAATCAAATTCGATTGGTATTTTGTTTTTGAGTTTATTATTAAAGTACATATTGGAGTGGACCTAATTCTCAAAATCAGAATAAAAAATTGAACAGTCCCCCTTTATTCTCTAACATATTTACAATCGTAGTTATTGACGCTAAATGAAAGACAACGTTTTAATAACAAACAAATGGCTGCTACAAACAATCTCAAACGGTAACAGAAGATTTTTTCTGCCTGCTGTGACTACTAGCGCATTGATTGGCCAGAGCCTCTCCTCGTATTTTCATTGGATAGTAGGCCTACGCCTTAAGTCCTAGGGATGCCTAACGCTTATGCTCTAGTCTGTGTATAGCGCGTTAAAAGTTAATAATAATAATATTTAGCACCACGTCTTACTACCCATTCGGGTTATACGCTTTAAGCACTAATTACTCTAATGGATTAGGAATTGGGGAGGTTATATTAAAGGAAGTGAACCCGCATTTGCGTGGTGGAGAGTGGAAAACCATTTAGGAGAAACCACCCCCAGTTCACCCGACCGAGATTCGAACCTCGATCTCCCCGTCCTCAGCAGACTCCCCGTCCTCAGCAGTCGAACTCAACACGACAAGCGCGTTAGCCAACTACGCCACCGAGGCGGGTCGTTAAAAGTTAAAATCGACTTTAGAATTGAGCACTAATCATTATGTTTAGATTATTAAAGATTCCATTAAAAGTAATTTGTTTAAACTGTATACGTAACATCTGTCATGCACAATTCGCTATTAGTCATTATTAATTTAAGACCAGATTTAGCTGCCATGCAAAGTTCCTCATGCCAATTAGTAAAGGTTTATTTATTGAAACTATGCAAAGCGACTGGTGGTGCACATTTCCTTTGAAGTACTGTGCGTTTGGGGCTGGTTTTATTTGGGACACTCTGTGGGTTGCCGTTTTAACTCCTTCAATCAAATGCACAAATTATGTTCCCGATGCGTGGGTAGAGTTTTCTACAAGTCTATGAAAGTCCGGTTCAATTCCGTTTAAGACATATACTATTTCAAGTAGGCTACACAAGTTATTTGATAAAATCTCCCGAATTTCCCAGGTTTTCAAAATGTTCCTGACTGTTTTTCTTGGTTATCGATACTTAAGGCTCTTGGCTTTGTCGAGTGTCAAAAATCTGTTTTGGGCGATGGTGGGCACGAGGGTGAAAGGCGTGACGTGGCTTCACAACCGACGTATCCTTCCGCGCCAATAAGAACAGATGGATCACGGAAACTGATAGTGGCTCTAGCTACCGGACAAGTATTGATAAAAAAAATCATACGTTTGGAAATATCAGTTTTCTCGACGAGTGAAATTAGTATAGTAATATTTTCAACACCCCTTCTAAGATAATGTATCGATGTTTATTAGTGGTTACATTTTATTATTTTTTGTTATGAAACCGGCAGTTTTCTATTGAAAAATGTCAATTTTGTCGATATTTGATCACTGTTAAAATTATAGAGCAGGTGTATATATAAAAAGTATAACTTAATCAACATGCTTCTATTCTTGAACAAACCGTTTCCGAAAAGAAAATTGCAAAACAATATAAATTCTTGATAACCGTTTGTTCCCGTGGTTCTACATTTCCACGCCAAATGAAAAGGGCCAATCGCCTTAAGGTATTTTGATAAACCATATATCTACCTCATCGAATGTCACCCCATTCTTTTCCATCCTCGAGTAAATGACCTCTCTCTCAGCCACAAAGTGGCAGAACGGGGTCAACTCTGACCCGGACAATTCACCCTCCACATCCTGGTGGTCGTCTCTACACTGGACCGTGAGTGCAAAGTGTTCGGTTTCACCTAGTCAACAGTCGGAAGTGATGCAGAGCACGAATAACAACCCAGCGGACACCTTCAAGGTGACATACACGACGATACGTCAGCTCGTCAAAAGACACCCGATAACACCTCACACTCACTTTAATTGGGTATTCAGCGTGCACTTTCTAACCACTGGGCGATAATCAGCACACGGCTTACAAACCGGTGGCTTGATGAACCCTAGACAACGGCAAACTCAATCCTATATTTATTTATAAATTTATTAGAGGCAATTAACGTGCACTTTCTAAATCAGTTGCTTGTTTCTTCAATTGTTGTTGGTTCATGGTGAAATCTACATATTTCTAATCTACATCTGAAATAAATTAGCCCAAAATAATATTAAATAATAAGTTTGAATTTTTTTATATATATGTATGTACTATATACTAACTTAAATTTAGAACAGACACAACACCTGCCTACCACTCCTACCTCCCCCCCCCCCCCCCCCCCCCCCTTNCCCCCACCCGTCTTATTTTTTTAGCACCGCATCTTACTACTAGTTCGGGTTATACGCGTGTGTATTAATTACACTTAGGGTTTAAAGTATAAGGGAGGTAATATATATAGGAAGTGTACCCACATTAGCGTGAAGGGAGAATGGAAAACCATTTAGAAAAAGTCATCCTCAGAACACCGGACCTAGGTCCGAACCTCCTTCAGCCCGTCATCGGCAGTCTAGTCCACTACGAAAGTTGCGCGTTAAGGCCACACGGCCACCGAAGCGGGTCAGACTGTTAATAATTTATCAATGTGAAAGGGGAATCCCCCAATTCAGCAATAATAAAATTTTCAGTCATGCTGGGAATTGAAATCTAAACCCTTATCTCTGTGTAGAGACCCACTAACAATCGAGATAAGGTGAAAGTTGTAGGACCTTTATATGTACACAAATAAGTGTTAGGCAGTGGTATAGTCTTAAATCTAATAGTTTGTGCTATACCTATTAATGAATGGCAAATTACGAAGCATCTTAGCAGCCAAAGGAAATATCATTTCCACTGGCTTAGAAATTTGTCATGCGCATCGCATTATGGGAACCATTGTATTAATTATAAATAAAAATACAATATAATTTTCATGAGAAACCTTAAGGCCAACTAGAAAGATTCACCAGATACACTTTTCACGTAATCGTAAGTCAAATAATGTGATATGCAGTTGTCGCTTTTGATATTATTAATACTTATAAAATCACACTAATAGAATAATAAAATGTTATCAAAGTTTACCGCAAAAAAAAAGTACTTTCTAACAGTTTTTTATAGCCAAACTCCTAATATATAATATAACTCTTTTTTTAAAGCGAACTCTGCAATTTAAACCATGTGCGCATATTTTATTTTATTTTAAGATGGGAATGCAAGTTAAGGGAAGTTAAGGGAAGTTTTTGCAGTTTTTGTATAAAAACTTTTTTTGGGGTCAAAATAAGACTAAAATTTCTTCAGTAGAAACATAGAGTTTAATTTTATTTACACGATGATATCAACAGCTCTTGAATATCTATCAAGGGTGTCCTGGAATGTAATGGCAACTTTTTCTCTTCGTTTAAAAAGTTTCTCATCTAATGCTCACGACAAATGTTCACATCCCCATGGGAAGAAAACTAACTCTTATGTTTGTCGCGAAGCAATATTTATTTTATTTTGGGTAAAATAAGTTTTGCTATAAAAACTGCAAACATCAACGGCCTTTTCTCGCATTTCCTACATATCCCTACCTAAACGAACAAACTTGTAGTTTAAAGAGTACCTCGCAAAAGCAGTTTATTCGGTGACCAGGGTGTCTTTGACTATGTCCCCGCGGTCGTTTCAATAATTCCCGGACTTGCTAACATTGCGATCAGGTGAGAGCTGTGCTATGACGTCACCAGCGCGCGCAAAGGGAAGGAACAAAGAGAGGTCAGGCCGGGTCACGGTGGTAAAGTCGATATCAACCCTGGGTAGAAAATATGGTGGTCTTGCCCCGCGTACAACGCATAGCATCCACACATCAAACATACCCTTCCCCCCCTCCCCACCCCCGTTTTTATATCGATACATTTAGCACATAGCTATTATCTAATCCGATTTAGATAGGAAGAATTGTTTTCAGCTGTAAAAAAAAATCATATGTTTATACAGTAAGTCATGTGATCTCCAAGTATCAATACCTGACCGACCACTTCTGTGATCTAGTGGTCAGAGTTCCTAGTTACAGATCCAGAGGTCCCGGGTTTGATCCCCGGCGCTTCCAAAATCTTCCTGTGAAGCCGCGGTCCTGGAACGGGGTCAGCTAAGTCGCGTGAAGACAAATGAGGAGCTACGTGAATGAATAAGTAGCGGCTACGGTCTATAAAACCGAGATTAACGCCAGGAGGGTTGGTTTTGCTGACCCCATGACACCCTTTATCCATAAATATTGGTACTATAATCGCTAACGGCGTCGGTCTGTATATCTCGCTTGCGGGTTCACCCTATGGAGTTTTAAATATAATACTGATAATATAATACACCCACATTTACGTGGAGGTAAAGTGAGAAATAATTAAGGAAAACAACTCTCTTAATACATCCGACCGGGAGCCCCCGGTCCTCCCGTCACAGGCAGTCTCAATTATATCGCGAGATAATTTTAAAAAGCCTAGGCCACCGACAATTCTCTGTGGCCTAGGCTGATCTAATTGGTTGGCTCAGAAATTGTACGTAATGTACACTCAGTTCACGATGAAAGATAGCAGTTATTTCATGGTTAACGGAGTATACATAATATATATAGTTTACATTTCTGGCACTGCGATTGGGTATGCAGCACCAATACTAAGAGTGAATAATGTATTGGCCTACTTGCAACAACTTCAATAATTTACTCAGCCCACCTGATGGCCAGGTTAACACTATAGATTCTAGTGTTATAAAATGCGAATTTCTTAAGGGGTCTTTGCAATTTCTTGAAATAAAGTAACACCGAACGGTACTAGGTGTGCTGTTTCAAGTTAGTAGTTAAGTTGTATTATATTATACGGTTTTAACCTCCCCCCCCCACCCCTTTCCTCTTTCCCTTCAACTATTTCTTGTAACACGTTTCAGTGGCCGAACGGTCTAAGGCGTCACTTTCGTGTTAGGTCGGCGCCACACTGGTCCGAAGAACGCCGCGGATCTTCCGCAACTGTTTGAATCAGACACACCAAAAAGCGGAAGATCCACGGCGTATCTTCGGTCCACAGTAGATTGGACAGCATTCAATTCAGTCACGTCGGTGTGGCACCTCACACTTGAACACACGTAGTTGCAACGTGACCGATTCTCCAACCGACGGATTATCGGCCGACCGAAACCGAACAGACGCTCGTGTCGACGTATTGACGCAGTACGCTCGACGGACTGACGGATTTTCCGTTCAATATGGTAAAATATAGGATCTGGAGGGTTTTATATAGAAATAAATGTATCAGCATTCCATTGCCAAAAATACCCGGCGTATCTTCGGTCCAATATGGCGCCAGCCTTAGAGTGGCCTGCTGATGACAGGGAGTTCAGGGTTCGGATTGCGGTGGCGTTTACTAAGGGTGGTTTTTCTCTAAATGTTTTCCCGAGTTCCTTCAATGCAAATCCGGGTAGATTAACCAAAATGCTTCCTTCCTTCGTTAGGTTATCATGATATGCCCAAGAGCTAAGCTGTTTGTGAAAGGGTATGAGTTGGTCTCATCTGGACCTCTACGAATGCCTATTTTCATACGTATCCTTAGAAGTCTGCTGGTTGCTGGTCATGCTCCGGTGAGGGGTGAAGACGAGCATGTGAGAGGGGAGTTTTTGAATGAGCTCAGTGAAGTCTTGAATGTGTGTGAACCAGGTGAAAGAATTATCTTGTTAGGAGATATGAATGGATGGATGGTGCCCAAACGGAGATTTCAAAGAGTGTTAGGAAAACATGGTGATGACAGGGTAAAGGAGAATGTTAACGAACTAGTGAGTCTGTGTTTAGAAAAAAGTTTATTTGCGTCGAACACATGGTTTAAGCGGGAAGATATTCACTTGTATACATGGCAAAGGGCAGAGATTCGAGAACGATGATTGATTTTGTGGTATATGATGAGAGACTCAGAAGTTTAGTAGAGAGTACCAGCGCTGAGCGTAGAGCTGAATGAAGACCGGATCACTTCCTAGTAGTCGCAGTAGTTGAATTAGGTAGGGATTTTGTGATAAAACCACGCCAGAATATTAAGTAAGAGAAAAAATGGAGAAATTGCAGGATTAAAGTGAGAGAGCGCAATATGAAAGATTGTTGGGCGAAAAATTAACTTTATAATAGCATAAATGGAATTTCGAAATAACTACTAATGATAAAGAAAGTGCTTGGAACAGAATAAAAATTGTTGTAGTTGAGTGCGCGAAAGATATATGTGGATTTGCGGTGGTGGGAAACTTAAAAGTGATGCATGGTGGAATGAAGAGGTGAAAGAAGTCGTGAGAGAAAATAAAGCATAAAAACAAATGATTCTGACAGAACGTAAGAGGTTGTGGGACATGTACAAAAAGAAAAGGATGAATGCAAATAAAATAGTAAAGGAGAGTAAAGTGCAAATGAGATTATAAGATGGAGAAGGAAATAAGAAGCTGTTCTGGAAGTGGGTAGAGAAAAGGAGTGCAAGGAAAGAACTATGGCATTAAAAATAAACGTGGTGAGATGATCTGTGATGAAAACAGTATAAGAGAGCGATGGCGGCAGTATGTTCAGAAACTGTATCGAAAAAACTCCTAGATAAATGAGCAGAAAATAGTGAACATGTGATGAATAGTGAAAGAATTAACGAGGCGGAAGTGTTAAAGAATGGTAAAGCTACGGGAATAATAGATGGGATCACAAGTAAAATTCTTAAGTGTGGGAACATGGTTCTACTCATACTTTACAGATTGTGCGAGTTATTCAATGTGTGTGCTGGGATTTCGAATGCTCCTAATGACTGGAAGAATGCTGTCAGTGTCCCTTTATACAAGGGCAAAGGCAGTGAAAGTAAGAATTATAGGGCAATTAGTATGTTGAGTATTCCAGGCAAAGTTTTTGGGAGTGTTTTAATTGAGAGAGTGCGTGAAAAATTGCAGACAATATTTGGGGTGTGCAATGTGGTTCCATTCCAGGTAAAGGTTGCAAGGATAAGACATTTGCATTGCAGCAAGTGAATGAAAAATGTATGGCTGTAATTAAGAAAATTTATTGTGGATTTGTTGATATGAAGAAAGCGTACGATCGGGTGGATAGGAGTATGTTATGGGATGTTCGGAGAAAGTATGGTGTGGATGCATGGTTATTAAATGCAATTTTAGTCATGTATGATGGAATTAAAGCGTGCGTTAGGGTAGATGAAACTTTGAGAGAATGGTCTGAAGTTGAACATGGTGTTAAGACAAGATTGTGTTATGCCCCCATGGTTGATTAATGTATTCATGGATAAGTGTATTAGGGATAATTGTAAGGAAGCAGTTGGCGTTCAAATGGACAATGTGAATGTAAGAGTGCCGCTATATGCAGATGATGCCTTATGAATGGCAGAGAATGAAAGTAACTTGCAGAATGCATTAAATATGTTAGATGTGGTGACATGCAGAATGGATATTTGTATAAATGTCTCCAAAACTAAGATTATGGATTTTGATAAAAAATAAATTAGGATAAATGGAAAACTGTTAAAACGAATTAATGAATTTGTGTATCTGGGCAGAATTTTCCGTAAAAATGGAAGGATAGATGGTGAAATCGACAGACAGATGAATGTATCTTTGAGAACAGTTGTATATATGTGGACTATGCAAAGAATGTAATTAGTATCGAAAGAGGCAAAGATGACAGTATATAAAAGTGTGGTAACGTCAACATTGTTTCATGGATGTGAAGTGTGGGTTTGGCAGGAGAACCCAAGAGCAAGGTGAATGCGGTTGGAATGAGATATCTAATAAATGTGTATGGAAAAACTAGTATAGGAAGAGTCAGTAAGTAATGAATGGGTGCTGAAGGAGTGCAGGTTTGAAAGGAAATACAAGTCAATGTGAAAGAAGTGTCTTACGTTGGTTTGGGCATGTTGAGAGGATGATTGTGGATCGAGTGACGAAGCAAATATACGAAGGTTGAGTGTGTGGATGAAAGTGTGAACAAGACACATTTTTAGTTAGAATTTATTTAATCATACGCAAAGGTCTGACAGATGGCTTTAAGGTTTGTTTTGTGCGTCCTGTTAACGTAAGACAGGCCACGACACATCCTCTACGCACGATTTAAATATACACAGCTATACGTTCAAGGTTGATTCGCAAGGCTGTCTTGGTCGGAAATGGCTGCCGTGGTATTTATTTACTTTATGTTACACCTTTCTCATCTCTCCTTCCCAATAGTATAGGCATGCTGTTTGGCCCAACATGGTAAAAAAACAACTTGTTTTGGTGCCACCATGGCCTAATAATGCGTAACCCTCGCAATAGACTCGGCTGTCAATGACAGGGAGACCGGAATTAAAATCCCAGTCGGGTGTAGGAGGTTTTCCTTAAATGTTTTAAGTACATATATTTAGTAATTAGTACATATACGTATAACCTGAACATATAGCTAAACGCGGCACAAAAATAAAACAAGTAGGAAACAAAGTCATTGTCACAAGTCAATGAAATTAGCAAGATGGTGCCCAGATTGTTTATTATTATTATTATTATTATATTATTTTTAAACGCACACTGCTCTTGTTCTAAAAATGTCTAGTTAACATTCCTCATATTTGGCTACATTAACAAATCACATTTGAAAATTACTTGTATTTTGCATCGAGTCACGAAAGCTAAATAAAGAGGGGAGACAAAAAGTGGATAAAAAAAACAAAAAACACGACCTATAAGAACGATACCTGCGGGAAGACTTTTTTTAAACCTTTATTATTTTCCTTTTAAGAACCAAAAGTAATGTTGCCACAGTCAAGAGTATAATATATACTTGTCTAATCTCTGGGAGCCAACATATTCACAAGCCACTTTTTGTGAACTTAAATACTATGGGTTGCCTTGTCGATATAAACACAAGAGGGAGGGGGGAAGGAGTTTAGAGAAAGAGACACACACCTACCAAACTTACAAGGTAAACCGCCTTGAGAATATAAATAATTGTTCCTAAACAACAAACCGCGCGAAAGACTAGTTATTCAACCTGACAGCCACGTAAACCTAAAATGACATCGGAATGCTCATAAACACACGAAAAGAAAAACAAAACATAAAATACCTTCATTTTTCATTATTTTTGCTTATGTAACCGTTATTTATCAAGATTTGTAATCAATCAAACAAGACTTGTATGAGGCTAAGCCAATTAAAACTTGTCCATCTATTTTTTTTTTTAATGTCACTTGGATGCCTCCCATCTTATCATTTAAACTTTTTCACCCTAGCTTCATGTGGTCGAATGGTCAAACGCGTCCTTCTCGCTAGAGACAAACTGCCGATGACGGGGAGATTGGGGTTCAAATCTCGGTCGGGTGTGATACAACTGTTATTTTCTTAAACGATTTTCTATTCTTCCTTCTCTGACAAGACATCTTGTGAATGTGAGGAATGCCAGGCCTCCACCGTGGTTCGGATTCCACGTTAAACTGTAGGATCACCCTACCATTACACATTAGCGTAAGTGCGTATAACCCGAACGGGTAGTAAGACGCGGTGCTAATAATAATAATATTCTTCCTTCATGCAAAATGGGGCTAAACTTGCTCTAAATATAACGATTTAAAATTCATTAAAACATAGCTTAAATTTTCATATTCAACCTTTAAAATTTAAACATTAAATTTTAATATACAATTAGGCCTAACTAAATTTAACTAATCCCTAAAACAGTACGATACTGTAATACGCACGGCTTACATTATATGTATAGTAATCAAGTTGGACTTTATTACTATTATAAAGCAATGTCCATGGGTATACACAAATACGAAACAATTGCAACATTTGTATAATGCAGGTGACCTGGCGGTCTAGGGGGTAAGGTGTCAGACTTCTATGCTGGCGGCCGGGATTCAATCCCCGGTCCCGGCATAAATTTATCTGATTACCAAACCCTTCCTTCACCTCTGACAAGACTTCTTGTGAATGTGGGGAATGCCAGGCCTCCACCGTGGTTCGGATTCCACGTTAAACTGTAGGTCCTCCATTTCATTTCACAATCACCCTACCATTACACATTAGCGTGAGTGCGTATAACCCGAACGGGTAGTAAGACCGCGGTGCTAATAATAATAATAATAATAATAATGTATAATGCAACAAAATATATAGACACTTTTATCAAACGTCTTTGTGACACAAAATGTTATATAGCAAAAAGTTTTACTATCCTTTCCGGACTATCGTCATATTTACACAAATGGGGTGTATAACTAAAGACGGTAAACATTAAAAGTATACTTGAATTTACGTAGAACAAAAAAGGAAACCATTTAAGGAAAAAAACTATCCAACACCCGGTCCCATCCTCGTAGAGAATGTGCACAAAATCTCTGGAAATAAAAATCCACGACTTTTCCCTGACCCAAAAAACCGCAACTTGACGGATTAAACACAAATCGGGATTTATAAAGATTTTAAAAAAATGTTGCTATAAATAAGTTTTGAAATGAACTTTAATAAAATCTGTGTTTGAAGAGGATTAAATTAAGGAATGTATCTTTTCTGGACAACCAAATATAACATTTTCTCTAATTCACTACAAAAAAATTCCCGGACATTTTCGAAATGGTTGGACAAGTAAAAATTCGTGATTTCATAGTTTTTATAATGAATGAGTTATTTTAATAAAATATTGCTTCATTAGATCCGTTTAGATTAGTTTTCTAGACATAGTAATTCATCAACAGTTATTTTGGGTTTTTAAAGTTGGCATTGTGGAATTTGACCAGAACTTTTTCTCTTCATTTAAAATATTTATGTGGTTTTGTAAATAACACCGCGTCTTAATACCCGTTCATATTATACGTTTATGCACCAAATGGGTTATTATGTTGGGGATGAAGAAGATTGGATTTAGAGGAAGTGTACCGACATTTACGTGAAGGGAGGGTGGAAAACCACCCTCAGTACACCCGACCGGGATTCGAACCCCCCGACCACCCTACAGTCTAAAATATTGCGAAAATGACACCTTAAAATCATGCGGCCAGCGAAACGGGTCATGTTCAAACGCCATTATATTCGTGACAAATATTCAAGAACATTTGAGATTATATTTTTTTTAAACTAAACTAAAACGTATCTACTGAAACAATATTTTATTTTATCCAAAAAAATTTATTTGTTTTAACAACTGCCTAAATATTTCCCTTAACTCCAGTTCCCTTGCACCCAACCTAAAGCTCGTCTTCCAACGCAAAGCAAATTCACAGACAGAAAAAAAAAGCTTGCTTAATATATTCAACAATGAATTATGTAAATGATATTAGCATTGCCCCCCAAGGTCAACCAAAGAAGTTTCCTACCATTGTTTCAACCGTACGTGATTCACAGCACACATTAATGATACGATTCGTGACTCACAACAAGACGATGATTTATGGTGAGCTAATATCAACACCATTAGCGCGAAAATACGGTTAAGATTTAAAACGTGTTGAAAACCTAGAGACCCGCATGGTCCTAACGCGTTAATATCGTGTCAAGAGCAGACTGCCGGTGACGGCAAGATCCGAATACGAAAATAGGTCTAGTGTACCCAAGGTAAGGTTTTGCTAAATGCTTTTCCACCCTCTCTCCAAACATATGCGGGTACATTTCATCTAAGATTCTACCGTCATTTTCCCTATTCAATATGCGTATTTTAAGTTTTCATCGCCGCGTATTGCTACCCGTTCGGGTTACACGCATATTTAAACATATAGGATTAGGAACGAGGAAGATTTAGAAGGAAATGTACCCAAATTTACGTTGAAGGTGTGTGGAAACACGTTTAAAAGAGGGGCGATAAGAGTGCATACTCCGTATAACTAGCCTGAATTCGAGATCAGACCTTCCCGTCATCCGAAGGCTAAATCTATTAAGGTAAGTGCACAATATGGCGTATAGCACCGGTTCGGAAAGTATTAGAGATGTTTTTTTTCTCTCCTCAGAGGTGCACAGGTCAGGGGGATGGAGTGAAATGCTCCTCTAAGGACAAGAGTTCACAGGCCTTCTGCCTTCCCTTCCTCCTCTTAAATCCAAGACGACGGTGAAGAATGAAATGAAACGTAAGGGACGCGGGAAGACAGTGGTGGTTCTGGGAGGGGTGAGAAGTAATTCTGCTAGCAGACTAATTAATCGACAACAGCGGAACCCCCCCCCCTCAACACCCTAGCCCCCTCCTCCAACCTCACTAACAAATTACTTCCCTCGTCTTGCTCTCCGTCCACCACCCTCCTCCCCACCTCCTTGTTAGCGACAAACACTAATTGAGGAGCAAATCTCGAGGACAGAACCACTTACCTCTCCGCCACTTGATGTAGACGGGTCATGAACCACTGAGACTCACCCCAGACTCCCTCCTCCAAAAGCTACCACCAAACAAATACTGCGTCTACCCTTCCTACTGTCATGCTCACCCGTACACTTTTAAATTACACTATAGACCCTTTGTTATAAATAAATCCTCGGCTTACGCGGTTTATTCTTTCACAAGTTTTCCACGCAAGTTGAAAAACAGCGCCAGTCAAATAGTTTTTAATACGATTTATTTATGACATATATGTTCGTTTTAAAGGATAAAAGCTGAAAATATTCTTCCTATAAAAGGAAAATTTGAGAAAATAAAGCTTGCGCTTAAGGTAGAGACAAACAGAATGGCGATGGCACAATCATCCACGTACCAGTTTATTAGGAACCTCGTATACTACTTTTATAGTGGCGTCGCTAGTCATAGGCTAAACAATCACAGCTAGGTTTCCACGAATTCGCGTAACTCGAATCCGTAAGTCATATATACTCCACGGTAGAAATTACTCTCTGAAAGGTCTTTTTTCCTACCTATATCCTACTATATACTAGATTTCTGGTAGGGAAAAAGGCCTTTCGGAAAACCATTCCTACGCTGAACAGATTTTACCTACTTTTCTTGTATTATAGTTAGACACTTTAGCTCAGTAGGAAGAGCGCTTCCCTAGAAAGCAAGAATCAGAATTCTATTCCTAGCATGACCGAAAAAAAAAATCATTTCTGAAATTTGGGGATTCCCCTTCCACGGAGATAAATTAGCGGTTGGGGAACTGGGTGTTGTGTCTGTTCTAGAATTAGATTTGAAACTAGGTCATGTGCCGAGATATAATTAGTAGGTTCAGAAAGTATATGTTAACTTAATTCTAATGGAATAGGCACAAGGAAGAGAGAATTTTAGAAATAGTGTACCCGCATATGCGTGGAGGTAGAGTGGGTGGACCGTTTAGGGAAAGCCTCAGTATACTCTGTTATTCGAACCCTGATCGCCCTGTCACCGGCAGTCTAGTCCAACATGAGAGGGAAGAGACCACCGAGGAGGGTTGCAGGTTAAAACAAAAANAGTAGCTTCACTAGTCGGGACGACGACGACCGGACTTCAATCCCGATCTAGTGCAATGATGTCCTCCTTTCCTCTTAGATCCGCCCATAGCAAGTTTCCCCGCTCAGATAGGGCCACAAACAAATGTGTGGCGAAGTGTTTTATTTGAACAAAGTAACGCAGTACTACTCAAAAGCCTTCAATCTTAACACTGACACGAATAAGAGATCTAGGTCCTAAACTAGCTACTAGTTAACCGCATGCTCTTATAACTGTCAGTAAACTAGTAAGAGTAAGTAATTTATCCTCGGACAACCAAAACCCCATTAACCTTCAACTACGACAAGCACACTCGTGCGCTGTTATTATTATTATTATTATAATATGCGCCTGTGGTAGCGCGGTTTAAAGCGGTAACTCTCTAGCAATATACTGTGATACACATTATGGAGAGGTCGGGATTCAAATACCAGTTGGGTTTAGTTAACTATATGGTTTACCATTATATGCCTACCTAAACGCAAACGCGTGTACATTTCTTTAAATTTTCCCAGGCTCATCTCAAACATTTTTATGTGTAAATATGCAGATAGTCTGGAAGGGAGGTACACGTATATTCTTACTATTAATTTTTAGTGTACACTTTCGGAAACGACTAATAATCAATCCACAACTTATAAACTAACCTGATATATAACAGATGTTCTCAAAATTGTGGTGCGGGAAAAACTTTCAAGGGGGAAATGTGCAAAACAACAAGAGGACCAAACGTGGCGGCAAATTAGGGAAATTTTCTCCGTTGACTACCTGCATTTTTTTTATCACCACGTCTTACTTGTTCGGGTTATAGTTAAGCTTAGGTGTAGTAATTAGGCTTAGGGGGTTTTAAGAATTGGGAAGGTTATATTTAGAGGAAGTGTACCCGCGCATTTGTATGAAGGGAGAGAAGAAAACCATTGAGAAAACCGCCATCAGTACACCCAACCGAGATTCAAAACTAGATCTCCCCGTCATCGTCATTCTAGTCCAATACGATAGTAGCGAGTTAGACCATGCGGTCATCGAAGCGGCGTTTTTTTTTATTTTACCATGTAAGTCAGCAAACTTACCTTGCATTATTCAAGTATAATGTGGCTTATAATATAGGGCACAGTTTAATACATCAGGGCAATACTGCTACCTTTCAGAGTAGGAGTGTACGTTCAACAATTCAAGTTATTAACGCAAAGAAATTAAAGATAAGAAAACGAGTCTGGCTAAACCGCTGAAACGAGCTATTTGAGGGTAGAGTCAACAGGGCAACAGAACACACCCATAACAAAGTACTTCATCTCGCGATAAGATAACTAGAGATAATATTCGCGAGATAAGATAGGTGCACATTCAAGAGGCATCTATAGTAAAAGAGGACACACACACACGTGATTACAAATTTTAATGATGTAATAAGACATCTCGAGACACGTGGTGAGAAAGTAAATATTCCAAGTACACAAATAAACGTTTTTATTTATATTTATGTTGGGTCTCGGTGATATCGGGAACCCGATGATCGCATGTTCAAACTCTGACCGAGGTCAAACGGATTTTTACTGGGCGATAAAAAAAAATATCAGTAGCACAACTTCCTTCGGAGGTTAAATGCAGCCGTCGGGAGTCGATTGTGGCATGGTAAGAGATCCCTAAAAGGTATGTGAAAATACCTTTTCGGCAAAAAATGTATAGGCTCTTTCTCGTTCGCTCGTAGAAATTTAGTGCATAGATAAGGGAAACTACCGCATTTCTAGGACATCCCTAGGACATGCTCTTTCTTCCAGACGGTGCGGGCAACATTAACCAGCCGAAGGGCTGAGTGAAACCCGTATCCGGATGGATGGGAAGCATTTCAGAAGCAACCCTCGGGTTGAAGACTTATTATTTTATTTATATAAATAAGACAAGATGGTTGACAATTCTTTTTTCCCCCTAGCTAACGGACGGACTGGAAAATGTATTTATTCCGGATGACATATCATAAAGATACAGAGGAAGAGGCTCAAATGTTCCCATAGCAACCTAATTGGGGTCAAATTTATATAACATATTATTTAAGTGTGGTGGAAAGATACACGAGATGAGATTTATATATTTTTTAAATACTTTTTCGGACCAAAACAAATAAAATATGGCTTCAGCGGACGTTTTAAATATCATTTCCTGCAAAAAATAATCTGAACAGTCCTTGGATATTTTGTCGCGAGATTTAAACAAGACGTTTCATCTTCTTTTTTTTTTAGCACGTCTTACTACCCGTCAAGGTTATACGCCTTTGTAGTAATCACGCTAATGAAGTAGGGATGAGGAAGGATGAATTTACACAAACTGTACCATCATTTTCGTGAAGGTAGATTGGAAAATAATTTAGGGAAGACTACTTTTAGTACATACCGAGCCGGGATTATAACCCCGAAGCGGTTTTTTCTCTATGAAAAAAGTTTCCGTTTCTAAGCGCCACTGTGCTAGTTACAAATATTCAAGACTTGTTGAGTTCAACGTATGTATGAAAATAAAACTAAACATAGGCCTGTCTTAATAAAGCAATATTTCATTTACTGTGTCTCAAAAAACGTTTATTGCTATAAAGACCACAAAAAATACTGACCTTCCATGCCAACCTAATTTCCCAAACCATCCCTAATCCAGGTGTGTAGGGCTAGTGCAACTCTCCCATGAATATACTTTTTTTTTTACACACACACACATGAACCAAAGAACAGCAAAAAGAAATAATTAAAGTTTTCGTACAGGTATGCGGACCATCGGGTTGGGAAACATCGAGTTATGTATGAGAAAACTAACAGAAGGCTTCTGGTTTAAAAAATCCGAAATCGCATACAGGATACACACGAACTTAAAGATACTCAAGCTCTCTTTGGATGTAATGGCGAAAGGGTAAAATTACGCTTATGACTGCATCAAGTTGATATCAACGCGCTAATGCTAAACTAGTTTTGATTTCTTATAGTCTTCTCCTCTCACGAGACACATATGATCTGCTGCTAAGGAGCGGTAGTCTTGGGAGTCAACCAACCTCCAAGTTTACGAATGGGGAAATGGTTGACGTCCGAATATTGACTATATATATATATATATATGTTTCTAATTATTGTGCAACCGTTTCTGTAAATAAATTATGTAGCGGAGAGTTAGTTTCTAAGTTTATTTTATATTTTGTATGTTTATATTTATTAATTTTTTGCACCGTACCTTGCTACCCATCCGGGCTATACCCACGTTTGCATTCAGAAATATATTTTTATTTTTAAAATAAGAGTCAACAGCTTAAATTAGTTCTACTTATTCTTAAGTCAACAGCCCAAAGGTTAGCTTGATGTAATTTCAGTCCATCCAGAAATGGACATGCCACTCAGCCCTTGGGTTGGTTATTGCTGCCCGCACCATCTAGTGGAAATCCCTTGTACCAGAGGAGTTCAGGAAGTGTGATGGTTCCCAGCTTGCTTCCACGCTGAATTTCTATGAGCGAACGCGAAAGGGTCTACCAATTTTGTAAGAAAGGTATTTGCATACAACTTCCAGGATTATTTCACATGTCACAATCGACAATGGGACCGACGGTTTTACCTCCCCTCCGAAGGAAGTTGTGCTACGGGTTTTTATCGCTGTCGATTTGAACCCACGAGCACCGGTCCCTGAGGCGAGCACTTTAACCCAAGACCATTGAGGTGGACTAGTTTTTAAAGTTATTATTAAATATGTCCATTATGACAGTCAAATAAATAGTCTATTATAATATTTTTAACCATTAAAAAGCTCGTAAGATCTGAACAAGATGTTCAAATAGTTCAAGGTGCGACGAATCAAGTTTCCTAACAGGGAACATAAACGGTAGCGTAACGTGACAGTATTGCGACGGTAATAATTTTCAGTTAAGACTTCAAAACATACCTCCCCAAGCCCCCACCCCCCAGTCCCCGACACACCGGTAGTCAACCAGGAGGCAATTACAAAGTTTCTCAAATGAGTCTCAAGGGGGGTGTCTCCTTCACGTCAGGAATATTTCAGTGAACGCTTCTGACGTTCTCTCTTAAGACCTAAAAGTCGATATACGCACCCTGTGGGACCGGCGCGCACCCTAAGTGTTCCAGCCTCACCCCACCCCTATTATAGTCATAAACAACGATCTTTACGGCTACGATACTGATTATAAATAACCATTCACCAACACGTTATTCCGTGATACATTCTAGCAGCAGTACTGGATATTTACTCAAGGAAGTATGATTTTCAAGCCATTTTCGAAAAGAAAAAAAAAATCCTTTTTCCAATTTTTCTTGCTAGGAGTTAGAACCTAGTAATTCGCCTCGAGGTATGTATGAGCACAATATAAAAACTAAATATCAAAAACTTTTCGTTAAATCATTTCCTATATAACCTTAAATATCAGACACCTTATCTCAGTCGGTTGCGTGTCTGTTTACAAAGTTAAGAGGGTCCCGGTTTCGATTCCCGGCATGACCGAAAATTTATCATTGGAGAAATGTAAGTTTAACCTTTCACGATGATGAATTAATGTTCGGGGACTGGATGTTGTGCCTGTCCTAGTCTTAAGTTTTATTATAAGGCGTATGAAACCGGTAGTGGAGAATATATGGCTTGAATAAATAAAAGACCCGGACCACAGGCTGGAAACAGTAATAGATGGATGATGTAACCAAGTGCAGACAGAATTGAAAAACAACTTTTTTATTATTATTTTTAGTTTGAGGATACACGAAAAGTATACGCAAATTCTAAAAGGGTGAATAATATGTTTACGATTAAAATAATTTCTCTATACGAGAGACTTACATACAAACGCGTGACATTTCCATGAGGAAACAAGCACTTTAACTAAAATCTAGACCACGATGAAAAAACGGCTGTGCCAGAAAGGGATGATCATGTCGACCCAACCCTAGTAGGTGTGTAAGGTAACTGCCAGGTGAGGACTGGGGGATGAGCTACGCTTTGTCGCAAGTTTCTTCAGGTTGTACGTAATGTCTGTGCGCGCCTGTAAAGTACGAAGTGTTATCATGACCGAGTGTGTCTGTGTGTGTTTGTTTCGCAGTAACCTCGCTTACGAGTCGCGCGCACCTGTGTTGATCACTGAATTTAAACTAAGTGCAGCAAGAGCTGGCAGCAAGCATGACTCACTGCCAAGACAACGAGGTCTTATGTACACCTTCACCACAGGGTGTCCAACAAAACTGTTATTTTAAAATTCCTTGACGTGCCCTGTTTTCCAGGTCAGGACACCCTGTTCAAGTACAGTCCAATCCAGATCGGATTATTATTATTATTATTATTATTATTAGCACCGCGTCTTACTACCCGTTCGGGTTATACGCACTTACGCTAATGTGTAATGGTAGGGTGATTGCGAGATGAAATGGAGGACCTACAGTTTAACGTGGAATCCGAACCACGGTGGAGGCCTGGCATTCCTCACATTCACAAGATGTCTTGTCAGAGGTGAAGGAAGGGTTTGGTAATCAGATAAATCTGTGGCGGGACCAAGGATTGAACCCCAGCCGCCAGCATAGAAGTGTGACACCTTACCCCTAGACCGCCAGGTCACCGACGTCCAGATAGGAGAAAAAAACTTTTGACAGTTATAAAAATTTACTAAAACCATGTTCATATATTTTATTCGTCATGTCATGTGATTTGTAACTGTCATGTCTTTTGATAGAGACTGTGGGTGACCTGGTGGTCTAGGGGTAAGGTGTCAGACTTCTATGCTGGCGGCCGGGGTTCAATCCTCGGTCCCGGCAAATATTTATCTGATTACCAAACCCTTCCTTCACCTCTGACAAGACATCTTGTGAATGTGAGGAATGCCAGGCCTCCACCGTGGTTCGGATTCCACGTTAAACTGTAGGTCCTTCATTTCATCTCACAATCACCCTACCATTACACATTAGCGTAAGTGCGTATAATCCGAACGGGTAGTAAGACGCGGTGCTAATAATAATAATATTTAGTTCTACCTTACTCATTTATTTTATTTTAATATGTTCATAAATGTACAATCATGTATGTGGGCAATATTTTTTATATTATTGTTATTTTCGGACAAAAATCATAAATTAGTTTTTAGCACTTAATTATAAAGAAGGTATATTTAATTTAGAAGTGGGTTAGATGTAAGAAAAGACTGGCTGGCCTTAACTTCGCCCAAATAAGGACGATGTTATTATTAATATTATTATATCATGTTGACGGAGCACCGAGTTATGACAGGACGATGTTATTATTAATATTATTATATCGTGTTGACGGAGCACAGAGTTATGACCGTCTGGATGGGTAGTCTGACACGAAGGCCACTGCATACAGTAGCAGTAGGGGACCTTCAAACTTGATACGGCGAGCCTGTCGAATAGTCACCGGCTAGTGTAGCGACCGGATGTTGATAAAAACTTTAACAGCGCGCGCTGTAGAGAGAAAAGAACTGGTCACCAAACAGGACTTTTAGTTAACACTCACTTGGGCCTGACAATTTAAACAACTTGTGTTGGGAGGTTTGTCTGGTGCCGGGAGTATGGTTAATGTTGACACTGGTTAGTAGTAATATAGACCTATGGCTATATAGCATTTATAATAGGACTTTTGCTGAAAATCATATCAAAATTCTATCAAAATCACACTTTACATATTATACTAAAGGGGAGTATATAATTCAAAGGATGTATATAGTACCACGTCTTACTACCCATTCGGGTTACAAGCTTGTACAATAGATAAAAGTTAGTGGGTTAGGGATGAGGGAAGTTGAATTTAAAGGAAGTGTACACACATTTGCGTGGAGAAAACCATTAGGGGGGGGTAAACTTCAGTACACTCAACCGGGATCGAACCACGATCTCCCAGTCATCGGAAGTATACTTTATTGCGAGCATGATGCCTTAGACCAGGCTTGTCAAACTTGTTTGCTCATAAGGAAGGGACAAATTTAAAATACTGAGGGCAATATTAAAAAAAATCTTATTAATACAAAAATAAGTTTAAGAATTATATAGTAGGCGACAGTGCTAATATATATTTATATATTCACATTTTTAAACCTTAGACCCTACCCTGTATTTTTTAATAATAAGTATATAACCTTTTAATTGCAGCAATGGTATTTAGTGTTAGGCTTTAAACTGCGAAGTGACTTCACTTTCTAACTGACGACAAACTTGTGTCCGCAAGCCGCGATCTCTCAGGATCTCTCAGCTGTGCGTTCCTTTTCATAGAGAAATAACTGCTCACACATTTATGGGCTGCCACACATTCCACCTATTTAGGGTGCAAATCTACCAATTTTTTTGTAACCGACCGTTGGATGTGTAACAAGTAAATATTTGGTGTACAAACCTCACCTGCTAGATTTATTTCACCAAACAATGGCCAAATTTCAAATGCCATAATCCGAAAACGAGTTTTATCTAAAGGGTTTATAAAAAGAATAATCTGGCCACATTGCATGATGGTTTATTATAAGGTCCGCGGGCCGCACGAAATCATGGATCAAGTTTGACATGCCTGCGCCCTAAACCATGTTGACACCAAAGCAGGTCCCAAATATATAAATATATATATATATATATATACACACACACACAGTAGTTTGATCAAAAATATAATTTAGAGTAAAGGCATTTTAATCAAATTAATGTGGACGTCCTGCCTTTCCCGGACACGTCCTACATTTCGACCTTCTGACCCGTGTCCGAAAGGAATTTCAAAAAAAAATAATCCAAAATGTACTCTAAGTTTAACCAAATAAATAGATAGTGTTTTTGTGTGTCATTCGCTCTCAAAGTTTTAACACGTTTTCGTCGGTGTCCATGTGATGAAATTTGATATTTCTATTGGTTGCGTGTATGACGTCAGCAAACCAATCACATCGAGCGTTATAGTTAATTAACGTTCTTACTGTAGCGTTCCGCCCATATTTGTTCCTGATGGTGTATGGATATTTCCGTCCTATGTAGAAAAAATACCGAAACGTAAATGCCAATATAATGATAATTTATCTAGCAAATACAGGCCATTTAAAGAAGGTAAAAATGAATAAGAATCCAAGTGTCTAATTCGTCTCGCAGGTCAAAAATATGTTTTCGGCCAAGATAGATTAATTATGGCTTCAGTAGATACATGGTAATTTCAACAGTGTTCTCGAGTACTTTGCGTGGACATTGTGGCATTTGATTAGATATTTTCAACTGAAGAGAGAGAGGATATCTCACGAAAACCAAGTATGCGCGTAACAAATATCCAGGATAATGTCTCGATAGACGCGCTGGGCTGGAAACCACAAAGACGCCGACGCCGGTCACAGATGACCTGACGGAAAACCATCGGCAAAGGAAGCAGAAACATCGGAAAGTCATGGACCAAACTCAAAAATATGGGAGAGGATGGATTTTTTACTCCACATAAGAAGCTAAAGGAAAATTTACACAAAATATATTGTATATCTTAGTCAGTTCAAGTTTGGTTTATTTTTCTTGACAAATGACAATGTAAAAAAATGGCTCAGCGAGAAAGAGACTCACCTGCTGCATCTTCTCGAAGTCGAGGCAAGGCCGAGGCACGTGGGGCGGCCGCGGAGAATTGTGTTGCCTGTGCCTCTTCCTGGGGCTGACGTCCAAGGGCAGCACCTTCCCACCACCCCCGTAGTGGAACAGCTTGGGAGGCGGCGACAGCGACCTCGCACCGGCCGGCTTGTGCGCGTCGAGGGGTGGCGACGCGCGAAACTGCACGGGCGCCATGGCGGCCAGGAGCCCCTGTACCTCCTCGTCTGACGACGAGCAGCTCTCCACCACGGCGGGGCAAGAGCACGGCGGTGACGAGGAAGAATGATCGTCACCGGACGAGGGTCTCGAGTTGTTGTTGTTGACGACGGTCGCGGAAGCCACGGCTGCCGCTACGGAGGCGGCGTCCACCACCGACGAGGCTGGTTCCACGTCCGTCGGGAGCGGCCGGCCCGTGAGCAGGTTGCCGCACGACACGGACGAGGTTATCGTGGGCGGGTGGGGGTTCGCCACCTGGGACCACTTCCTCTTCTCGGGCACGGTGACGCTGCCGCTCCTGCAGGTGAGGGTGAGCAGCGTCGTGGGGTTGTTTATCACCTCGAGCTCCTCCTCGGAACTGTGATGATCGTACTGCTGGTCGGTGTCGCTAGCCAGGGCCGAGTCCAGGTAGGAGGTGGGACTGCATGCGGCGCTCAGGGAACTGCTCGTCGTGCACGGGCCGGGACTCGAACCCTCCACCTCACTTTCCATCACTGAAACACGACACCTCATTAGTACACAAACTACACTCATTTATACTTTACTTAAGTCGGTAGCACGTCTGCGTACCGAATTAAGGAGCCCGGGTTTTATTCCCGACACGGGCAAAAATAGTCATTGGTGAAATCGGGGATTCCTTTTTCCTAAAATTGATATTGAATTTTTCACCTGTTATAGAATAAATATATTTTGCTTAGCGCCTTACTACCAGTCAGAGCTATACGCAATTAAGTACCTTAAGTTAGCAAAGAAAAAATATATAATTTATAGAAAATTAACTACCACATTCACGTGGAAGGAGAATGGGAAATGATTAATGAGAATCCACTTCCAGTACATCCGGTAGGGGTTCAAACCCCGACCTCTCCATCACCGGTGAAAGGAAACGAGTTTTGCGTTTAGTCCGCGTGACTCGTGAGGAAAGTCTCTGCCTTAGCGCCCCCCCCCCTCCCCCAGGCTGTTAATTATTCACTACGAAAGAGGAAACCTTAATTCTATCAGATAACTTTTCGCCCTTACTGAGATTCGAATCTGGGACACTGAGCTCGGTAGTGAGAGACAGTTTATTTCTTAAGAATTTAACACTCCCTCCAATAGCCGGAAAATACATGGCAAGAATCCACCAGTACGACAGCTTCAAGAAGGAAGATGTTGTTAACAGCACAAGGACGTATAAAACTCGCCAAATGAAATATATATTTCTCCTGTAATGAATGGCTATGTCCACACATTTATCCCAAAGTTCCGTAAATCTAACAACGTCACACATGACCTATAAAAAAAACAAGACAGTCCTTAAAACACAACAATGACGCCATGTTTTT
>CABFOW010001946.1:35868-56149 GCA_902141385.1 Timema californicum
CCCCCCCCCTCAAGATTTATTTCACTCCCCTCTTGATATTCTCGAATATGAAGCTGAAAGATGGTCTTGCGTCAAATACCAAGTAGCTTCTGGACTTTAAAAACTATCCAGGTGAGGACCAATCCAAATAGCTTCTGGAGACATGGCATATGAATACCTTCTCTCTCTCTATCTCTCTCTCTCACACACACACACACACACACACATATATATATATATATATATATATATGAGCTTTTATCAGTTAAGGCCCTTCCTATTAAAATTGGAATGTATTGTATGAGCACAATTATATAAACAGCAATTGATTGTGTAAGCCTAATGATTTAAATAATTAATCTCATGTTGAAAGTATTACTATAATAATGTATTTAACCTAGCTAGTAGTAAGCTAATAATAGTAGTTTTGTAGATCATCAATACAAACAAAATTAACCGTATGGGTTAGTTCAGTTATTAGAAAATGTAAACTTAGAATAGTATTTCTCATAAGTGGTTTAAGAAAATATCGGGATGACAAGTTTTATTTTATTTTTTTAAAAAAAAGACAACATAAATTTCACAGTAGTGGGTGATATATATTATGTTCGCGAAAAAAAACGATACCTTATATGTGTTCACATATTCATTTGAGTAGGTAATTAATTAACCACGTTTAATTTTAAACTCTGGGCAGTCTTATCACATCACAGTTTAGAAGAAACAAGAAAATCAAAGAAAAAAAGTTGAACTCGTTCAATTAAAAACGAGAAATTACCAGATTTCTTCAACGTTCTTGAAAATATCTTGAATAAGAAATACTCGTGTGTGTGTTATATATATATATATATACACATATCCGTGAACTTGAACGTTGTCAGTTATATAACTACGTCAGGGACGGCGATCAGGACCATGAAAATGTGTTCAAAACGCTCTGTATGGTCTAATTTTCTTATGAAGCTTCTTCTAGAAAAAAACGAACATGTTTTATCCCGGCAAAAACTTAATATTTTACCATTAGGCCTCCATCAGTGTTGATAATATATATCAAAAGTGACAGCTGTTGTAGATCGCATGAACTTGACGTATGAAGACGTGAAAAAGGATATAGAAACTTTTTTTAAATGTCAGAGGTGCCCATTGGAGTATAGTTCGTATTGTATTTGAAATTTCAAAAAGTTAAGATTTCTTGATAAGTGAAATTATCGAGAGTAAGGAAAACTAAAAGTAATGTTATCGCAACAGTTATTTCAATTTCAATTAAAAATTATTTTTTATCACCACACATAATTAAGCTAATATGCTAAGAATGAGGAATGTCGAATTTATAGGAAGTATGCCCGCATTTGCGTGTAGGGAGAGATAAGTAAAAACCACCCTCATTCAGTACACCCGACCGAGATTCGAATCCCGATCGGTCCATTCTATCGCGAGATTAGCGCCTCTTTAGACCAATCAATTAACATTCAAGGTCATATAAATCATTAGTTATGTGCGCGCTATGATAGTCTAATGGAGAGGACGATAAGATATTTCAGCTCAAGTTTTTACACCGTCAAAATAATATCGAAAATACAGCCTACCTCTGAAGTGATTCCAATATTCCGTGTACACCCCCAGCAACCCTGCAGAGAACGAGCGGCCTTACGAGCCCACCCCTCACCCAATGGTGAACTAAACCCTTCAACTGACACTGTATTGATTAACTACCCCAACTTTAGGGGTGGAACCACACACGGCACAGCAGCAACCAGGGGGAGGATTAGTGGGGAGGTGAAAAAGAAGGATCGCAGGGCCCCTCCGAAACACCCCCCCGCATATACTCCCTATAGTACGTAACAGGGAATAAACACTTCATCCCCTAGCAGGATGCTACGTTGGGGAGGAAGATACATCACCCCCTGCTCTCCATTAAGAGACCCCACAAACGCACAGTAATTCAACCCTTAACACTTACAACGTCATCTATTTTTCAAATTTAGTGGAGGTTCGGGGGAGGGGGGGAGATTAGACTCCTACTTGACTACGGATTAATTTAGGCACATGGTGGTCACGCGGTCTTAACGTTACGCTCATCTAGTCTGGTTTGCCGGCGACGGGGAGATCGAACTTCAAATACCGACCGGGTATAAGAGGGTGTTTTCTCTATGAACGGTTTCTCACTCTCCAACCGTGCAAATTAAAGTACATTTCTTCTAAAAAAAATTGAGGCTTTGTCAGTCCTACACCATTAGATTAACTTGTATATATATATATATATATATATACACACACACATCATTATGTTTAAAAACCGGGCGGGTCTTAAGAAGTAGGAGGATTTTTTTTTATTTGGGGGTATTTAATGTTCACTTTCTGAACCGACTTATTGATTAACTTAAATTTAGCGCATACAAAGCTCTCAGCTCTCCGGCCGTCAAATCATCACTGTTAAAGAGGAAGCCCCAATTTCATCAACAATTTTTTTTCCTGCCATTCCGGGAATAGAACCCAGGACCCTTAGCTCAGTAGGTAGACACGCGTTCATGTTTTCACCGATACCTCATTACACCCTATCCTCATCTTGAGCTAGTTCTACCCAGTCCACCACCCTATCCTCATCTTGGGCTAATTCTATCCAGCCCACCTTATTACATTTTTTCTCTTTTATGTCCAGTCTAATGTTATCCTCTCATCTGTGTCTAGGTCTTCCCAATGGTCTCTTCCCATTGGGTTTGCCAGTCAGTAATCTGAACACGGTTATAGATTCTCCTATTTACGCTGCATGTCCTGACCACCGTAATCCAAGGGACTTGATTATCTTAACGTCTTGTGAAGAGTAGAAGGTACGTACTTACCCAATACGTAATCTCCTCCACTCCCCAGTATCTTCATCCCCCCCTTTTTTAACAAATTTTTTCCTAGGCACCTTGTGTTCGAGCAGCCTAAAATTATTTTAGTGTCACAAAAAGCATCCCTATAAAATAATGATATTCACTCTTGATGAGAAAAGTTTTGTAACACAGGTTGTGTATACTTGTTGTTGCATAGGGGTAAAGTAGGGGGGAAAAAAGCGGAAAAAAATAAGAAACAAGTGTTGTGAGGTTTATGTGTGACCTCAAAGGGACAGAAAAAAACCACTTCCGCTTAACTAATGGCGCACTTAAAGGATCCCCTAGAACACGGTTCGAGTCTTCTTACCTATATAATTTTAGTTCCCACCATCTGCGCGATTACGTTCCTGAATACAACGGACCTCACTTAGATCTCATCGCGTGACCCTTGACGTGTCCACTGCACTACAAGGAGGGAGTGATCGTCTTGACACAGCCCGACATGACGTTGGAAAACCAACATTCCCTCCCCGGCGGAGGGAAAGCTGCTGCCTCGCACGAATACGAACAATATTTCGGCCCAAAGGTGGGGATGTAGGAGACGTGAGATGAGGTCAGTATTTTTTTTCTCTTTTTATAGCAAAATTTTTATTTTGCCAAAATAAATAAAATGTTGATTCAGTATAAACATAAAGTTTAATATCATAAAATTCCAGGACACCATTGACAAGATATTCAAGAACTGTTGACATGACCATGTGAAGAAAATTCAACTATTTTCCTACTGAAGCAATATTTGAATTATTTTGACCAAAATCATGTTTTTGTATCAAAAATAATGCATTATTAGTAATCTTACAATATCCATTGATCTATTTTTAACATACCTAGTGGTGAATTAGTTTCGATAATGTAGACCTTTGAGGTAAAATAAAATCTGGGAATTCATAATAGACAATTTACCAAGTTCTTTAACATAAAGTCAGAATTAAACAGGTTTTTTTGCAACGCGTCTTACTACTTGTTCGGGTTGTACGCATATTTGCTAAGAGGGCAATGTATAGGATAGAGTTAAAATTGGAGGACATGGTCGCATATTTAGGTGTGTATTTTTTAATCCCGTCCTCAATACACCCGATCAGGAATCGAACCCCGATTTATGTGTAATCGGTAGTCTAGTATTTCGAGAATGACGACTTTATACCATTCGAGAAACGGAGCGGGTACAAAACACCCCAAATTGTCTTGATGTATATTTTTAAAATGAGCTCGATGGTTCAATCACGTAGTTGAATACCTGTTTTAGCGACATGCTTACCTTGGTATAACAGTACATGGCAACATTTTGTAAAAACACATTTGTCTGTCAGCGAGAATTCCATATTTAAAAATGGTGAGCGATCGTCGAGACTTGCAGGAACTTGTTTTTATTACGAGCAGAGAATTCAAGGCCTTTTAAAAAAACAAATCATATTCACAATACCAAAGAATAAATAATGTATTATATTTGTCTAAACAGACATACACGCAATAATTATCGATGTCATGGTTAAATCTAATAGTACTAAATGAATATAAATTCTACAAAATGTGATTTAAATAAATACTTCCCGGTAGTCGAGTGAACGTTAAGAGTACTTGACTGCCTCTGAAGGACACGAGTTTACGTTTATAAGTGCTATTTGAGATTTTGCGCGCACATTTTCGCTTCAAGCCATTGCTAGACGCATTGCTTTGAAATTGAATCTTCTTATTTAGAACTAATATTATATAACCAGTAAACCCTAGAGAAACTTTCGCACACTCAACCTCAGTCCCCCCCCCCCGCCCAAAAATTCAGTCTTTTGTTGGCTTGTTTAAATTGAATATTCAGCGAAATGTATTCACAAAATAGCAGAGAGTTTATTTTCGGTAAATGATACAAAAATATTGTTAGATTTTTCTTTTAACTTAAATTTTAAACAAACAATGTATTTTAACAACTGAGCATGCTATGTCAGAGGTCGGTAAAAAAAAACCTATCCACTGAAACATTCATCGCTTTAGGTTTTGTATTAGTTGAGAAAAAGGGATGCTTACAACAGAAATAACTTACTAGTATAAAATAGGGTACTAACTCTTAGATTGTGACTAATTACTATTTGTATTATTTTGATATGGTATTCCACAATTTTCTTATTAATGGACATACCTGAATGCTAGAAAAAGTCACTAGATATGTATTTATATATTAGATCATGTAATTTTATATGGTCATGTTTAATAAATAGGATAAATACCCATAAATTAACAATAGTAATATAATAAAATATTACTAATATTGAGTGCAAAAAAGTATGTTTTCTATAAGATGCTACACATGTACATTCTTAAGAAAATCTTTTATTTCCATTTTTTCAACATAAATAATTCGATTTTTACTTTCTCGCTATCTTACAGGCAGAGAAAGTATTGTGATCGTCAAAAAAATCAAACTCGAGATTTTGATGAATCTTGAAGTTTCATGGCCCCTCGAATCCAAAAAAGCTGTTTTTGACTTTCCATCTGTCTGTACCTCCAACTAGAACCTTAACTATTTTACCGATCGGGCTAAAGCTTATTATCTAGGATTTTCGTAGGGTTGCCCTGAGGGGTTTTTGGAATTTGATATCTAACCTTAAAATTGAGGGTAGTTTACTGGAGGGCAAAAAGAGAAAAAGTTGATTTTCTCAAAATCTACTCTAACGATTTTGATTAAAATTCGTATCTGGGTGTTGATTAAGATTATAATATAAATAAGCGGGCTATTTTTGTTTTACCATGAAAGTGAATTTTAGGGTACTTTACAGAAGCAGAAACTTCCGTATCTCTGCAACTATTTGAGATACTAAATAACTTATCATTGCAAAATTGTATTACTATTAAAAATTAAAAACTTTCATATGAAATATATTTTTATAAATCCAACAGTTTCTGAGATATTGGCAAATATATTAATACCATTTTGTGAGCTTTAGTTGTAAAGAGACACTACTAAAGTTTTAACGAAATAATTCTCCAATGCCATAGAGTAATTAAATATAAGTAAGTCTCTAAAAAAGTTTGTTTTTCCTTAAACCTCTTAGGAAGAATATTTGTACAACAATGATCTATCTCCATTTTAGACTCAATAGTCAATATTTACATTTTTATTGGTAAACATTTATAAATGAGGAATTTAATACCAATGCGATGGCATGAAGATTTGCAACACCTAATAAAATGTCAAGAATTTTAACCGGAAGTTGAAATTCTAATACGAAATGTTGACCCCTGTGGACCAAACATTGATCTTTTTTTATCGGTCCAAACATACAAATGAGGACATTAATTCTTTAAAAACAAAATTATAAAATTTAAAACCGGTACTATTATTATTAGCACCGCGTCTTACTACCCGTTCGGGTTATACGCACTTACGCTAATGTGTAATGGTAGAGTGATAATTAGATGAAATGGAGAACCTACAGTTTAACGTGGAATCCAAACCACGGTGGAGGCCTGGCATTCCCCACATTCACAAGATGTCTTGTCAGAGGTGAAGGAAGGGTTTGGTAATCAGATAAATCTGTGCCGGGACCGAGGATTGAACCCCGGCCGCCAGCATAGAAGTCTGACACCTTACCCCTAGGCCGCCAGGTCACCAAAACCGGGACTAAAAAAAAGTTTTACATAAGTATAGTGCAATTTATGTTTGGGTTTGCTTAGTGTATATTATTTCGTTTCACATATATTACGAGTTTTGAGTAAATATCTCCATTTTCAAACAATAGAGCGAGAAAGTCCGTGCGGGGTTGCATACCATTTATTTTTTAAGTAGCGCCCAGTTACTTCATTTGAACAGTACGTGTCTGGTTGGGTCTTTCGATGGTTGGACGATTCTGTTTGTCCCAATATACACTTACATGGCACGCCTATCACATAAAAAGTTTAAAGCATACTTCATAAATATTTTTTTATCCTCTTCAAAGAAATGTCAGTGCTAGTGTGAAGGCCAGAAATAAAGAAATAAAAAAACTTAGCTGCGCCATAAATAGCTCACTAAAGCTTCTTTGTAACGAGACAGGCAGCTTCTGTATGTAATTAGAATGGATGATATGGTTGGTTGTTTTAATTAGAAAGAGTCGGTTATCTGCCATCACCCTGGGAGATGAACCAAATAAGTAGTTGCAGGACAGATGTTTACTCTAAAAAAAAAGAGAGAGAGAGAGGACCGGAGAGATTGGACAAGAACATCGCAGTACTCAAAATTTAATTTGAAAAATTCAGAAGTGAAATATAATGCATATTTTTCGGCACCGCGTTTTACAACCAAACTTTTAAGTTATAATTACTATAACGTGTTAGGGATGAGGCAGATTGAATTTAGTGAAAATGTACCTACATCTGTACGGAGAAAGAGTGGGAAAACAATTTAGGAGAAAACACCCTCAGTACATACGACCGAGATTCGAACTCCGAACTCCCTCTCATTGCAAATCCTGTCCATTGCGAGAATGACGCCTTTTTTTTACTGTCAATTTACCACAGAAAAGACTTAAAATTAAATATTAAAGGCGTTTGCTAGATTTTTTTTTCTTCAAAAATCCATATTCACTCTAGACCATATTCACTCTAGTATAGACCAATGTTTTGCTACTTGTGTTGTTTTATAGGATTTGATCTAATGCCGCTTCCAATTTTCAGAAAAAAAATTTCCACCTGAAAATTAAATTTAAAAAAACCCAATTAATTGTACATTCGACTGGCTTGACTAAAACTGAAAGTGAGCATACAATTATTATAATTACCCACGTCGGTGGCCGCGTGGTCTAACGCGTCACTCTCGCAGTAGAATGGACTACCGACGACTGGAAGATCTAGGTTCGAATCTCAGTCGGGTTTACTGAGGGTGGTTTTTCACTCTTCCTCCATTCAAATCTGGGCGTACTTCTTTTAAATATATCTTTTTACATCCCCAAAACCACTAGCTTACATAAGGATATGACTCGAACGGGTAGTAAGACGTGGTGCTTTAAAAAAATCGTATTTTCTAGCTATAGAGAGGCATATCACTACCTATCACATTGCAAACAATTATCAGACACTGTGCAACAAACATCGCAATGTCGTTAGATTCACCGCCTCGAATAAACACAGCACGGATGTATGTTGTCCGTGACAGCTATAAAAACGTTTTGTGCTCAACCAGGTTCAACGACCTACATCTATCTGATGACAGTCACACTTCAACTGGTCTCGCCGTTGTCAGTGTTACAGCTGTCAACACAACACCCAGGGTGTGGGATAGAATTGCCCAACGCTGTGGAAACAAGGTGTATCTATGGTTGTTCAAAGTTGTCATCAAAAGGGAAATAATCACTTCGAAGACTAGTTTTAGTTGATCAGCACGATTAAAACATTTATTTTAATCAAATAATGATTTGAAAATGATTTTTAAAATTGATATATAATGATAATATAGCCTGTGTTAATGATGGTGGAATCTATCATGCTTAACCTTTAATATATTATATAATTTATAAAAATAAAATGTAATTGTAAAACTACAATCTCTATTCCATTCCTTAAAAATGTTGATGTTGAGCCTTTTTTCTTTCTTTATATTAAGTTACCCTCCCTAACCATCAGGGGTGTATTCATTTTAACTCTGCTGATGGAATAGCAATGAAGAAAGGTATGATTTAGGGGAAATTCTGTATAAATTCGTTTGTTGGGAAAGAGAGAGAAGTTTAACTGCAAAAACGCCCGTAATACACTCAACCAGGAACCGAACCCCGACCTCTTCCTTGTCGGCAAAACAAACTCAGGGTTGACACTATTTTATTACCATCAAAGTATCTGTAAATTCTCGGTAACATAAAAGGAATTTACATTTTTCCAAGCAGCTTAGATTGAAGAAAGGAGTAATAAAATTTCATTTTTCATCAAACTGACTAGTGTGAAGTTGTGTAACTTGTGTTTTAAATAGAATGATTTAAGAGTGAAGATGAAATACAACTTCTGTTTTGTAGCTTTGCAACCCTTGTTAAAGGGGTAATATGGGACGTTTGAATCAGCGTGATTAATCCTTCAGTTCACTTTTTCTTTTACCCAAAAACCTACCCCTTTAAGATTTAATTAAAATGTCCCAAATTAATAAACATTCCAATGTCTTTACACGATTTAAAAAAATTCTGTGGTTTCCCGATTTTGCAACCCTGAAAACTAGATGGAGCCTGGCATTTAGTTTGGTTCCTCATCAAGTGAGTTTTAGGCTTTTAATCATAGTTACCCTAACACGACTCGAAACATTTCTGTGTGTACAATTTTTCTTATTTTATTTTACGTGAATTTTTTGGCTTAAGCAAATATTGAAAATTGTTTGCTAAAGCTGATAAGGCCTAAAAGTTTTCAATCTTGACAGTTTAAATAAAATACAATTAATAAGGTACATGCGGTCAGACATAAATGGATGGCAAATTAAAATGCGAGAAAAGTAATCTTACTTCTTATATGGAAAGTCTAAATGTGTTGGTTGCCACAACATCAGAGAAAATATTATATTTTTTTTACTCAGAATAAAAATTAATGTCCTATATGCTGGATCCTTTAGTAGGGTTGTCCTTTATAAACACATTTTAATTTAATCGAGAGCTGGTGGTGTCATCAATGCAAACCTTTAAAGCGTCTGTTTCTCAACACACACAAAGGCCCAGCCGATAAATATGTTAATTCTGCTAAAACCAAGTTTTAAAATGAACAAAATATTTAAGTAATCTGATTTTTGCTTTGTCTAGCCATCTACCATCTGGCTAAGAGTTTAATACTAAAGAGACATTAGATTTGATATGGTTAACAGAATATTAAACATAATCATATGTTATAGCGAGCAAGACAAATACATTCAGCTTTTAATAACTACAATAAAATTATAAACTCTTATATGTACATAATATTATGAGGATTTATAAAAACAAAAGTTGTTTTATTTTTCCACTCTGGGTTACAGATGGTTGGTCTTTTTTGAGATCCAAATAATCTATGAGGGAATATAAGTGGAAAAAACCAACCCCTACAGTACATTTTGGCAATTTTTCCTGAATTTGTCCTGGTCAATAAAGTGTTTAAAATCTGTCTTCATAACAACTTTTTTTAAATATCAATGAACTATTTATTTTATCTTAGGCCTAAAAAAAAAGGTTTATATGGAAACATATGTCTAACAAGTGTAGGCCTAAACACACAAAGGCATGGCAGTTTTAATATAACTCTTTAAGATTTTTTTCTCTTTCACATGGTAGTTACAAGACTTTTATAATTCCCTGACACGTCAGGTTTTCCCCAGACATTAAAAAATTCCTCTATTAACTTTTTTTTTTACAGATTTTCTTGGTTAATGGTAATTTGTTAATTTATTACATTGATCACATATATTTGAAAACAGACATGCTTAAAAATATCAACATTATTTTAAGTTTTTTAAAAATATTTAATGCTTATTGCTTTAGGTATTAGTTGTGGCTTTATGTAGGTATAAAATTGTTATAAAACAAACCCTGTAGGCTTCAACCATCTCACGGCTGCAATATCTAGGCGATGCATTTTGTTAGCAGTGAAGAACAAAATCCCTCGCTTTTGTTTAGTTAATGTTAGGTTGTTGAATTAGTCAAATATTTGAATTCCATTCCATTTCCTTATATTTGATTAAATTCACTGACATTTTCCTGTTTTCCCTGACGTCAAAAAATTCCCTGACTTTTCCAGGTTTTCACTAGCTGTGGCCATCATGAATTTCAATGCATTTTCTAGATTCTTTCTCTTGGTTGGGACACAATAATCTGGCCTATCTTGAATATAAAAAAGAACGTAGTGTTTTTTGTCAAATAAACTAAATATTAATAAAATTGATTCAAAAGCTGAATTTTATAAATTATATCTAGAATCCTAAACAAGAAAATTATTTCTAAAGAATCCCAAATTAGTTGCAATGCACTTTCGAGTCCCTAATGTCAAAGAGTAAATAAGACAAGTAATATTAGGCCTACTTAAAGAGTGTCTCTCTGACTTAATCCAGTAGCAGATCACTTGGTAAAAAACAAATGTATAAGATAAAGACCGGCCAAATTAATTTAGGCCTACAGCCTACTTGTGCCAAAAATGATATGTGTTTATTAAGGAGTAATTACAACATATTTATTGAACATTATTTCTAATGTAAATTTCACATTTGAGGTTCAAAGTGTTGTTGAATTAATGAACCAAGGACCACAGTTTGAGAAGCACTGACTTAGAATAATCCAACTAGGCCTACCAGGGTTGTGGATTCGAAGTCGTCAAGTAATTTTGGGTGCAGTCCGAGTTGGTAAAAATGTACAAACTTCAACTTCATAATAAAAGTATATGTATTTACCATATAATTGTTATAATATTACATCAATTAAATTTTTTTCTTTTTTTTATGCCTTAGGGCCAATATATTTTGTAATTTGAATTGACAAATTTAGTTAAATATACATTCATATTGTCAAAGAAATTTTCTCTGACGTAGTCTGTATTGGAGCATTTTACTATTTAATATACTTTTAGCGATTTATGAAGGATTCAGAGTCAAAGAGTAGAAAAATGTTGGCGTAAAAGGTTTGGCATACCGACTTCATAGTCCTAAGGTCACTTTTAACTCTTTGATATTACAAATAGGCCTAAATACTGTGATATGGTAAATACTTAGTTTTTGACAAGGTGGATTATTCATTTCAAAGGCAAGAAAAATGAGTCTGACAAAAATAATACATGATTTGTGTGATATATAATAGGTATTATATATTGGGCTTACATGTTTTAAAGCCCTGGATATGATCAACTAGTACAAAAATAAGTTTTTATTAAATTAGCCTAAATAAATAAGTTTAAACCAGTTTTACTATATTTGACCCGAAACTGCTTTAAGATACTTCTAAATTTCAATTGTGAGCAAATGCAAATTTTATGGCAAAAATGTATCTGTATTAGGCCTAGCTAAGTGTTTAATTAGATAATATAACTTTTTAATAAGATGAAATTAACTCAAATAATAATAAATGACTGTCAAGTGGTTAGGTCTAACTAATGTAATGTTCAGTTGAGTAATAAATAGCCCTGGAGGTACATTAATATAATAGGGCCTAGCCAGGGGTCAATCCAGATCATTTTCATAGGGGTCATGGTTATAAATAACATAATTAATTACAATTATAAATTTCAGTTTAAAGCCATTTAATAGGTTCTCTTTCATATTTGATCTTATGCATGTTTTAAACTGTGATCAACTTCTCAAATTTTTTTTAAAAATAAGATGGTTTTTATAAACCATTTGGAGCAGCTCTCCTTCAACAATTTTATGAAAAAATGGTTTGCTCTAAAAGCTGTGAGGAGAATTTGCCTTGATTTTTTTTAGATTAGATTCTTTTATAAAGTGTTCCTCATCCAGAAATTTTTGAGATTTTGATGCCCACTCGAAGCTATTTAGTGTTCCTCACCTTAATTTCTTAAATAATTAGATACCTCTAGAAGATAATCTTTGAAATGGTCTTCTACTAACAGAAAATAAGCTATTTGGGGTGGTTTTCACCTGAAATTTCTACCAAATGACATACATCTAGAAGCTATTTGGAGTTGTCCCCCTTGACATTTGTGGAATTTGAATGGCCTTGTAAGTTATTTAGAACTTTCTTACCCTTACTTTTTCTGCCAGTTAAAGGGCCTCTAGTCTAGTAGTTATTTTAAACGGCCTTCTACCAGCAAATTTTGTAAAATAGAATACATTTAAAATTCATTTGGAGTTTGATTTTTAAGGCCATCTTTCAGCTTCTTATTTGATAAAATCAGAGGATTTGAAATATATCTGGGGGGGTTGGGATTTATTCCAGGGAGGGGCAAATTATTTCCAGGGGCCAGAGTACCCCACAGTTCCATCGCTCATGCTGTCCACACATATTATATATTCTGTATTTGTGGATGAATCTTTGATCTGTGGTTGTCTACCTCTCTATATGGAACAATGTTTGTTACTCGCTAAGCACGATATGAAAACAAATATCTTTTCCACACTTGCGTGAGTCATATCGGACAATGAGTCAGCGTGGACGAATAACGTACGTGTGGACCTGGTGAGGTGTCTATACGTAAAAAAAAAGTATAATGTTTCTATGTTATATTTTCTTTCTAAAATTTTAACTTCCATTTTTTTAAGTTACTTTTCTGTTTCACAGGGGGTCAACTGACCCTTTGAACTACCCTGAACCTGTATCTTGGCCTAACTCGAGTCCAATTTTGATATTTTTTTGACAAAAAGCTACTAAAACAATTTTAGTGTATATTAATAATATAAGGTCATGCGGTATTAAACTATCACTTTTGATAAATATTATCGTTACACATGAAATAAAACTAATGGTAAGCCTCTAGAAAAATATTATCAATTTAGACCACAGAAAAAAATCTATTTTATCATACCAACATTTTACTTTAGTTATTCTTGAAAAGGAAAGTAGTGTTTTTGTTAAGGAGGGTTATGCAGTTTCGCGAAAATATCTACAAATAAAAAAAAAGTATTTTGAAAAATGGTATCACAAAAATGTAAGCTCAGTGAGTGGTCACACCATATTTTCCTGAAAGCAAATGTTACCACATTCAGGCTCATAAAATTGATACCATTAGGTAGGTACCTAAAAAAATAATGTGTTTTTTTAAATTTAATTTCACTTCCTATTGATAAAATATTTATCAAACATAACTATTGCAGTCAATTTAAGATTTGTTTGCTACTATTTAAATTGGGCTAAAAAAGTATTCGATTTCAAGGCATAATAAGATTTTTGAAATAAAGCCTGTAAAGATAAAACTAATAGTGTCAAAAAAAATTAAGATTAGTAGTCCACAGGAACCTAATAATGATAGGCCTATATATATAAATTATTTAGCCTTAAAATAGATATTGCTTTTAGTATTTGACTTCTGGTGGGTGTGTCCGCTCAGATCTCTACTATATTTTCAATTTAGTCCTAATGGAGCCTTGTGTGAGATTGCTGGATGTAGAGTTGTTAGTAGAGGTACAAGAGTGTTTTTGTTTGGATAAGTAAAGTATAGCTCGCCATTTACAATAAATTTGTCCGCTGCGAAAGAGAGTGAAGTGTAGTCACTGCAGAAGATGAATGCACATTAATCGGCTCTATAAAACAGGTAAAGTTTTGGTTATGCACTTTTAAAGATTTGTCAACGATATTTGTTCATAAGTCCCTTAGATGTGTTTGGTTTTGAATTTTTCATCATAACAAAAAAAAATTAATAATCTTAAATTTAGTACCATTGGATTCCCTGAATTTTTGTAACTATAATGCAAATATACATTTTATGAGTTTTTTTAAGAGGAAAATGGCCAAAAAGGTATTCTGCTTCCTCCGCCACCCCCTTCTTGCCCCCCAAAACAAATTACATTGCCATCTGTTGTAACATGCTCGAAAGCTAGGCCTAATTATTAATATACATAATATTTATTTTCATTTTAAGCCTGTTACTGAAAATGTTTTCATTATAAAGTAGTCAATTCAAAAACATAAATTACTCCCACCAAGTTAATTACTATACATGAAAACATAATTATATTTAATTCAGGTTTGCCAATAAATTGGTAATAATTATACTGGTGGGAAATTAAAGTGCTCCTGGCTACTAAAAGTGAAAGTAGGCAAATCTGTCGAATATTAAAACAAAGATTATATGTTTCTCAAAATATTAGTAGGTATGAAGATTGAACATATCTCAAATACACTGCCAATATATAGCGAGGAATAAATATTCATATGCACCTCTACAAATTTGCTAGAGGATCAATGTTTTCAGGCTCAAGAATGCGGTTTGTTTGCCCACTGTATTTGTGAAAGCTGACAGAACTATGACTGAAAAAAAACTTGTCCAAAAACACTTACTACTTTCTGGATCCTCCGTTTCACCGTGTTCGTCGTCTGATTCCGTCCCAGAATCTCTATCTGTATCTTCTGCCTATAGGCAAGAACAGAGACAAGTCAAGAATACGTCAGCCATGTTTTACAAAGTATGTTGGCACATATACAAAACCAAATAAAGCCTATAACTCATTCAACTAGCAGAGAAAATATCTATGCAATGAGAAGTTCGAACTCAAAAGTATCTAAATCTAGCTTGCTATTTCTAGTGGCAGCTCCGAGAGCTGAGAAATCCGACCTGAAAAGCTAGGTTCTTTGTTCTATATTCCAGCAACACTCGGCAGCCATCTTGAACGAGCCAGGGCCCCTGATATGACCTTCAAGGAAGGTGACCGGGTATCAAAAAATAGAATTAAAAATTCCTACGGGCAGCTAAGTTGTGTCGAGGAAGAAAGTAAACCCTTTCTTACCTTATCTTGGTGTGGGTGGTCTTCATTCAGAGTATGCGTCCGTAGTTTATGAGTGAGAAACTTGAGCATATTTCAGTGACAACCTCACAGTTCAATAATTACTAGTCCACGAATTTTCAAAACAATCGAACAAAACGATCCACGAGTGGGGAAAAAATTCAAATGTACTAGTTCATAAAAAAAATTAATTCCTGTTCAAAGACAGGAGTCCAAACAATGGGAAAATAAAAATAAACCTCTCTACAGATGCAGCCTTAAGAATTATAAACTTTGTTTTTGTAGAGAATGTAATTAAATAAGGTCACACGTTCATAATTTTCCTGTAAATTACAAGTCGGACCTTGTATTCGACACTAACGAATCTCGACATAACGGGTTACAAATTTCACTACCTCAGTGTCAAGCGCGCGTGCCAGTACAAGACTACCACTCACGGCGGAGGCAAACAATGCACTACACCAACCACCCCCATCATCTTACTACTACAAAGTCGCCGTATACGAGTACGGTAGTCAGCTGAAATGGAGTGGATTGGAAGAGTTCACTTTGGCACCGGGTGAAGGGGAGTTTGTCTGTTTGACAAACACATCATTAGGGAGTTTTAGTTACTAGTACATTAATACAACCAAGTTAACCTCACTATTAAACAAATAATTGTTTATTTAAGATATTATTTTATTAAATAACAATATTTTTTTCAATAAAAATCATATGTAAATTATTTTGGATTCGACCAACTCCCCTGCAGCTCATTGATGTTGGTAGACTCGCCCACTAGGAGTAAACCCGGCTCTGCTGTGATTGGCTATCGTCGCTTCTGTGTCCTGTGTGTAATGTTGGGCAAAGAGAGGGGAGAAGAGGGGAGAGAACCTATCTGAGAAACTGCTATGACTAGTGAATGAAAACAAGTGTGTGTGCTACACTCCTTCAAGACGAAGAGAAGACAGAGAGAATCACCGGGTGTTTGTGGAAGGGGGGAAGGGGAACCAGGAGAGGGGGCAAACACGTAATTCTTCCTCGACACTTTGAACGACAATTATTTCTCCTCCTCTAAAGCTGCAGGCGTTTGGATTCTACACTAGTATGTCAGTGCCTAAGGCAATGCTGTGGTGCCGTTTTATACTTGATTGGAGACACGTATTCGATTCCCGAAAAGAACACTTTGTTCAGATAACACAATTATTGCATTTGAGTTTTAGCAATGAGATTATAGATGTTTTTATTTCATATTTTTAAGAACCTAATTTATATTAATAAATAAATGAAGTAATATATGATTAGTTATTTATTATGCCAATAATATTAATTTTTTTTAAAAACCAATTTGTTAAAGTGATCAATTTTGTAAAATTATTACATTACTTCACATACAGGAAGAGTAATGAACAAATTGTTTTAGAAATAAACGAGGAAAATAAATTACTTAAGACAAAAGGAAAGAGGAAAACGAAACTTCTTGGGTATACATTGTTGAGACATGGCAACTTTATTCAGAACAATTTTGAAGGCAAGAATTCAGGAAAAAAATTGAGGGGAAGACCTAAAACCTCAAGAATATGATCAGTGAGATGGGATGCATTTCAGATACTGGCATTTAAGAGGATTGCAGAGGGCCCAGAGATAATGGCGGCACAGAGAAGGCTTGGTCTTGATGACGATTTCTTTCGACACAAAGATTCGAAAATAGTATTATACTGATACATCAAGAATGTTCCCACAAATAAAAATAAAAAAGGAAAGACACACTTTCAGAAAATGACAGTTTATTTTTACTGCAATTTTTTGGGTTAAAACCGATCTTATATTCTGGATTTTTTCAAATAAAAGCATTTTACTTTGAAGATGATCTTATCAAAGCTAACAAATTTTAAATTGCGAAGCCGCAATTTATATAGAACGTTAGCTGTTAATGAATGTGTGGACGCTATTAAAACAGGATTCCTGATGTCATAGTCAATATCTTGAACTTTAGGTTTCCACAAAAATCGCAAAAATTCTGAACTTATTATTTGGCTTTACTACCATTCTATTTTCTTACGAATAGCATAGAGAAATGTTATTCCTTTCTCTATGCGAGTAGGCTATATTTTTGAAAGGCCTTTTTTATATAAAGTAGAATTCTAGTAGGTAAAAAGGCCCCAGAAGTGAGACTTAGAAAAGTAATAATGTTGGATTGGGCAATTTTTCACCCGGAGGCCACTCGTTCAAGAATAAAGTGGGTTCTGTAGAGTTTTCATACCAAATGTATCTTGTTTGAAAAAAACAAAAAAAACTTAAAATATGTGCTATATTCCTCTACCTAAATAACTAGAACAAATAGTTATAGGTCGCGTTCTAAATTAAATTTTAGCTCCTAAGGTTTCCATAAATTTGAGTGAGCTTGAAAAACTAGTAAATTAATGTCTTCGCTGACTTTTTTTTTGTAACACCGCGTCTTACTACATATTCAGGCTATGCGCATGATGTAATAACTATACTAATGTGTTAGGGAGGAGGAAGGTTGAATTTATAGGCAGTGTACCCGCACTTGCGTAGAGGTAGAGTGGAAAGCCATTTAGAAAAAACAACTCAGTACAATTTTTATTTTTATCGCCGCATCTTATTACCTGTTCATGTTATACGCATACATGATAATTACTTTAATAGTGTAGGAATGAGAAAGGAAGCATTTTAGACGTAATCTACCAGCATTTTCTTGGAAGGAGCGTGGGAAACCATTTAAAGAAAACCACCAATAACAAACCCGACCGGGATTCAAACCTCAATATCAACGTCATAGGAGGCAGTCCAGTCTAACTCGAGAGTGATCATTCGACCACCAAAGCTGGTAATCCTTTTTATTAAATATCTTAGTTGAAAGTAACCTTATATTTGAATTCATAAAATAAAATTGTATTTAAATGTTAGTGTAGTAGTTTGATTAACTTATATAATAATTTATTGTAAATACTTATCTCTCATAGTTAGTTATTGAGTGATAAGTGTTGTTTTGTTGCGATTACAACTAACAAGATAACGGGAGATTATTTCTTATTTTTTATAACTATGGGAAAAATTGCTATCAATACTTTTAATGAATCACGTGTAAGATGTGGTGCACCTAGAAATGTATTTTGTTGAAAAGAGAGGGGGGCGACCAGGAGGGAGCGGGGGGTGTTGTTAAGGGGGTAGTATAATAAATAATACAATTTTATTTCTGTACTTTATACTGATTGAGTATTTTAGAGCGAGATTTTTTAATATCATGTAAGCCTAGTCTTAAAATCTAAACCATGCATTCGACGGTGGCGTGTTGGTGGCGCCTTTTGAAAAATTGGAGGCGTTAGCGCCCCCATAAAATGATGTTCTCATGAATGAACATTTGGAGCACCTATTATCAAATATAAACATATTTTTTTGCGTTCAGGTTTGATAATATTTGATCTACTAATTTTATTAATAGTTTTGTTTTGTATTGCGTCTTACTACCCGTTGGGACTAGACGCCTGTGTACTAATTAAGTTAATGGATTAAGAAGGATGAGGAAAGTTGAATTTAGAGGAAATGTATCCGCATTTGCGTGAAGAGAGTGGGGGGAAACCATTTAGGAAAAAACAATCTCAGTACACCCCAACTGGTATTCAAACCCCGATATCTCGGTCATCGGCAGTTTATTCTATTGCGAGAGTGACGCCTTAAACTATGCGGCCAACAAAGTGTGGTTTATAGGTTTTAATATCTGTCTAACGTGACAGTAGCTTAATAGTCTTACTACATGAAAGTAGAACTAGTATTTTTTTTCCCCCTAGCTGTCAGATATATCGGGGTGCAGTTCTTTTTTTGGCCGCGCTACTATGGCGCTGAGAGATGGGCGCGGGGAGAGTGGACCCGGGATCGATCTCCGACCAGGCCGTGTGTTGTCGTCTTTCCTCTTCTATCGTTCCTCTATCTCTCTTACCCATCATCCTTCCTCAATCACTCTACCTTTCCTTCCCTCTCTTTCTCTCTATTCAACACTTTCTCTCTCTTCTCGTTGAACACTTCTGATTAAGTGGATTTCACATCAGTGGGCTTGTGGATTAAATGTCTGGCTCGTCAAGTCTGATTCACCAGCGAAGGTCGGGGTTCCATACCTGGCCTGGTTTGTTAAGTTTTTCCCTGAATACTTATCTACTCCGTCTCCATTAAAATGTGGACACACTTCTTCTAAATCCTACCTTTATAATCCTTACCCTGTTAGGGGGAATAGCATCTTACTACCCATCCGGTATTCTCGTATTTAATCAACACTAATGCTGTGGGAATGAGAGGGGAGGAATTCAAAGGAAATGTATCCTATAGAGGGGGTGGGGGTGAACCTCCTCAGTACAACCACCCGGGATCTGTACCCTGACCTTTCCATAGTTATAAAACCAAACTAAATGTCTTTGACGTTTAGTCCGCGTGCCCATCGATGCAGGTATTAGTATAATTAAGTGCGTATAGCATATGATATTGCTACAATGTTAAAAATGTATATGTGGACACTCGACAAGAATACCCCTTTCAACTCTTTTATTTTGACTATTTCCACATAACTACAATTAATACGTCGACCTCGGTGGGCTCTTCCTTCGAGGGGAAAGTAAAGCCGTCAGCCCCATTGTCGATTGTGGCGAGTAAAATAGTTCTTGAAAGTATGTGAATATACCTTTCCCGGCCAAAGTGGTAGGCCTTTTCAAACTCGCTTATAGAATTTCAGTGTGGAAGACAGAGGGGAACCACCACACGTGCTGAACTCCCTCCCCCTAACCCCTCCCACAAGTACATGTTATTTCTACCAGATGGTGCAGGTAGCATTAACCAACCGATGGGCTCAGCTCCGGATGGATATAAATCACATCAATCCAGCCTTCTGGTTGTTGACTTAAGTATGTGTATGTACAGTAGCCCCACGGTTTCTTTGGTGCTGAGTGACAGCTCACAGCTGACTTCTGACAGTAAACATTTAGGCATATACCTAAATTTTGACCATCAGAAGTGACAGCTGCTAAACACATGTTTTTGCAGATCATATGGTTCGGCGTAGGGATACATAATTTGGTCTGGTAGCTTTTCA